>BQKZ01000249.1:141392-153024 GCA_036244855.1 Temnopleurus reevesii
TTTAATCAACTCATCAATGAAGTTCTGCTGGGAGAAATTGATGAAGCAAGTAGCTGCAGGGAAGTGTCATGATAGGCTGACGAAGCACTTTAAATGTGCAATAAAATGTGCACCACCAAGTGCAAGTAAAAAGTGAGCAAAAATTATATGATGAGGGAACCAGGAGGGGGCTGCATCATTCTGAAGGAAGATAGAGCAACCTCCTTGAAGTGAGAACTACCCTTTACTTCCACTGCTGCCCTGTGAGGTGATTCCAAATCCCTACTGTTCTAAGACATGAGAGCGTGAATGAGTTAATAGTTGCAGCTGGAACTACATACTTCAGCGCTTGGCAGATTGCTGGCCTTTGCGAGAAAATGTTTTACAAACCAGCATTCATACACGGAACAATGTGTAAACTGACAATGCAACAATCATACGGCAACAGATTTTGGTGAAAGGATACCTTCATGTATTCCAACAGTTTTTAAACTTCCATTCAAGTATTCACAATAGCTAGATCAAACCAAAAGAAATTTTCTTCCCTCCTATTCTGCGGAAAATGTTAAACATATGTTGCTCATGTCAGGTGAATATACAGGGAAGTTATATTATTTTATCTTGATGAAGCTATTGAGACAGCTTAATGCTCCTTTTGCTCACAGTGAAAACTACTGATGATATGAATTTCCTACAGAAAACTTCAAGATATGAGAAGTTCTTTTATACTTCTTATCTATGTTGCTGCTCTATACCTATATTCCCCTACACAAGGATCTGCACATTGCAATATATTAAGAGATGGAGGAACATACACATGCCCGCACAGTGCCAGAATTTTTTTCTGTATCAGCATCTAATTAGAACTCAGGACCTTTTTTACTTGCAAGTTCTCCCACCGGAAGCACAAAAATATGAGTTGGGGACAGCCGACCTCTCTCTCCCTCACCCTCCCTAAGGTTTGTCAAACCAGAGTTGTGTTTCATAAAGCTGTGCGTATATCTATGCACAACTGTTCGAACAACTAGTGATCGTTATTTCTGCGTGAGGAAGGATCGTTCGTACAGTCATGCATAGATCTATGCACAGCTTTATGAAACAAAACCCCGGAGTGGATGATACATGACACACTTCATGAAGAAGGACATAAATAAAGTACAATGATTAAGTTAATTTCAGTTTATTAGAATTCCATTTCATTTACAATATCATAGCTAAGTTCCATTTATCTATTTACATTATATAATTAATATACAAGATGGCAGTTTTACCCTACATGTATCCGGCATGGGATGTCTTTTAAATGCATATCCTGGGGGTGAGCAAAGAGCTCGGTTTTTTTTTTCTTGTTTGTAGGTTGGTTGGTTGCTTATTTCAGAATCTGTTTGGTTGTGCTTCTTTTCTTACAAAATGAGCCTTTCCTCAATGGAGTACAATATAGAGTCACTATAAAATAAAATAAGATTGCTAATACATGTATATGTATCAAGGTAATTCTTTATGATACTGGCTTGCCATATCTGTTGTTGATGCATGATATATTGAGATTGCAGCTGCAAAGTCAATTTAATATTTCCAAGTATCTTGTTGTACCTACAACCCTTTCAAATATAGGACGTTAAAACACTTAAACAGAAACAAGTTTAACAGAAACAAGTTTAACAGAAACAAGTTTAACAGAAACAAGTTTAACAGGAGATCCGGCGGGGACAAGCAGTCACAAAAGTGGACCTCCAAACTGGTTTGGCAATCCACTTCGCAAGATTTTTGTTACCAGGAACCAGTTCAGTTGGAAGTTTGAATGCTCATGCCTCAACCGGCCTTAGATTGTGAATTTCACCCCAAATATGTCAAGAATTCCGCTGTGCTGTGCCCACCATATGCAGAGACAATACGGGAACAAAGAAATGTGCGTATTAGCATACATGTGGTCTATCATGCTGGAAATATTTGAATCTGACTGTTTTTCCAACGTTATAAAAAACAACAATAGAGCTACTTCGCATAAAGTAGACGTGAAATCCAGTTTGTGGGTCTGTACTCTGAACGGTGACACAACTGGCCTTCCCAACCAGCTATAAAAACTAGTTTAGTGGAAGCCACTTTGAAAACTAGGTGTGAACAGGGTCCTAGTTACTTCAGTGATACATGAGTCTACAATACTTATATCATACCCTGAGCCAAATGAAATACATTGTTACAAACAAATATACTGATCCTAGTTTGCAACATGATATGAGTTAAACGATACAAACCATCTTTACAAAGGTACTGCCCATGCTTTCTTTTGTCAAAACATCATAGTACATGTATGTTATGATACACTAACTTATGTACCAATAAATGTTTTGGGTATGTATGATGCCTTTCGATCAGCAAAATTTTAGCTAAAAATTCACTGCAGGGACTGAAGAGCAATTTTCAATTGACAATGTTTCACCTAGAATCATATTTATTACAGAATTATTCAATCCAATTGACAAATATTTCATTCAAAGGCAATTAACTGTATTGCATGCTGAAATATAGCCATTTACAAGTAAAATATGCAAGCTGTGATGGATTCAGAAAATACTTCATTCAATTTTGGTCGGTCAATCACCATGATTCAAATTTCCTATTATGACACAGTAAAAGCAAAAGTTAAATCAATTTTCAATCAAAATATACAAATCATTTACTATGAAGTTGCACATGAAAATGGTAAATTATCTGAACAAAAAAAAAATGGGGGGAATAGAAGATTGACCTTGCTGAATTGAGGATCTATTAGAACATATGTTTAATGGCAAGATCAAAATTAACAATTTTAAATGTACCAGTAAGCAATTAAAATCTTATCAACGATACACATGAGCCTCATTGCATAAAACTTCAAAATTATGACAATTATGCCATAATTAGTAACTACCAATACAATGATTGGCAAAAGCCAATCAGCATCAAGGATTCAACAGGCAGAGATGGTAACCATTCCAGAATAAGCTTGAGGTAAAAAATAAAATGTGAATAACCCAAACAGCTGAACAAATGGGACAGAAAATACACATCATACTCTCAGCCATTCACTGGTGATGAAAGTAGTGGATTCATATTTAACTACAAACACCTCATGCATATTCCAGAAGGGTTTCCATCTATGCCCTAGGGTCCTCTGAAATGAGGACTTTGACACTTGAGGGTTTTGTTTGCATTTTTGCACAATTAATCACCTCTATGGGAAGGGCCCTTTTGTGTGTCAATTTTTGGAACTACACAAAATAGCCGGAGCATGCTTTCTATTGTTTGAAGGGCCTTAGCTGGTAGTTTGGGCAATGCGATCCCTTCATCCAGAATTAATGCAACATGGACAGGGTTAAGACCATCCATAATCCAATGAAACTCTGAAAGATTTTAGAATCATACTCCCATTGAAGCACTCTCAAATTATTACATCTTCGCATTTCAAATATATTTGCATAGATTTGCAAAAAATATGGATTTCAAATGAATTGCACTACTACAAACCATGTGCAACACTGGAATGGATTTGAGGTATACTCATCATGAAGAAAGGGCCCTACAAGGAAACCCTGAGGGATTACATACGTAGAACAGCTCTTTTCTGACTGACAAATGGCCGATTGCAAGCCTGCTGGGAGACGATACTAAGGCACTTGCTCAAAACCTGTATAACAAATGGAGAAAAAAAATTAGAAAAAAATAATAAATGAATAAATACAATTTCTAAAAAATGAAAAATAATCAACCATTCAAAATGTGATAATTGAGATATAATAATAATGAATCATTTAACATGTAATATAGAAAGAAGACCAAATCTTACACGGAAACATAATTTCAATAACTATATGACAAGGTGCTAAAATTGTTAGAACCTATGCATCTTTCAAAATGACTGTATATGAATAAAACACCTGCTCAAATTCATGAAGGCATAATACCTTCTTTTTATTTATTTCTGTAAAACATGGATGCATCTTCCAAGTATCACTAATCTTCTTGAAATGTGTTTTCAGGGGCGTTTAATCAAAACAATGTTCCATATAATATCATCAGTCTCCAAGCAAAAATTATTACATCTTTCATCACACTTTTAATGGCTATATTTTATTTTCTTGTAACGTGTTTTCTAAACTTTGGTTCAGCTGTTGCAATATTCACATTCTTAATTTGACGTTATGAATTTTGCAGAACAGTTGACATATCTGATTAATCATGTTTCTCTACAAAGCTTCTTGAAACAAAATATACGCATAAATCATCTTATTCAATAAAGTATAATAACTCTGCCATTCCACATTCTATTTTAGGCGTACATGGCAGACATCAAATGCTCCTTATCACAAAGATACAATTCTCCCCATTACACTTAATTTATGTCAAACCAAACAGCTTACATAGATGTTGGCATAAATTATCTTGAAAGGTTTATGATTAATTCCGCTGGGTGACGTAATGAATTATGGAATTTATTCAAGATTGTCGCCAACGGCCTACAAAGGGGTAAACATGCTACTGCTGTGTGAAGTTACCTGGAGGCTATGAAACAAATAATAGACTGTACCGGGTGGGACTCGAACCTACGACTTCTAGATGACTAGACCAGTCCCAAGAAGTCCAGTCTATCATTTGTTTCATAGCCTCTGGGTAACTTCACACAGCAATAGCATGTGTACTCCTTGGTGGGTGGTTGACAACAATCTTGAATAAATGATCTTATTTGACCAAGCCTAACCTGTCTTGTGTCTTCCGGTGCAATGACTCCATCATTCCACATCCTACTTGACGCATACACAGCAGTAGACTGTTTTTGGAATTTTTCTCTTAACTTGTCTCNGGTGATTTTTTACAAGTTTTTTGGCCCTGTGACCTTTGACATTTGACCCACTGAACCCAAAATCTAATCAGTTCATCCTCACATGGTTATACATACTTGAGGCAAGTGTGGTCAAAATCCGTACAGCGGTTCTGAACTTATCGCGGTAACAAGGTCCGGACGGACGCAGGGACGCACGGACACACGGACGGACGGACAACCCGAAAACATAATGCCTCCGGCACCACCTTACGGTGGCGGAGGCATAAAAATACCAAACTTACATGGAAAACATAATTTTCAATAACTATAAGACAGGGTCTCAAAATCATCAAAATACTGTAAAAGTGGTTTCTTTCACGTCCAGAAACATTCGCCATTTCCATTGGTGCCGACACTTTCGCGTGTGTTAAAATTCGCGGTCAGAAAAATTTGTGAATTCACAGTTTTGTTTTGTTTTAACACTCTCCTAATTTACAGTACAATGACCGCACAGGAGTAGACCTAGATTACGTGATAACGCTATATTGTGCGTGCGCCATAGCATAGTAACAAGCGACGAGTTTCAGACATTTCCTTGCGTGGTTAATTTCACGCGCTTTTCAAAATATTTTCACGCGAGGTTAATTTCGCGCTTCAACATCAAAACGCGAAAAGCGCTAAAACAAAACCTCCCCGGACGATACCACTTTTACAGTACATGCATCTTTAACATTATAAGAATAAAACACCTGCTCCAATTCAATCCGGAAGACATATGTAATTTTTTAAGTATTACTGAACTTTTTAAAATGTTTCTTGGGCGGGGGGGGTTTCCACCAAAACACAACACACAAAATTTTACCTACACATTATTACATCTTTCTGGAATGGCCAAGGATATGGTTTTCCAGTAATCTTTTCTCTCAGCTTTATTTTCTAAAAACTTTTCTCAAAAATTCACATTCCAAATTTGACCATATGAATTTTGCGGAACAGTTGACATCTTTGATGTTTATATAAATCATCATATTTGACCAAGGGGGTGTTGTTCAAAAGTTGCAACAGATCGCAAATCAACTGCAGATCATTTCCAAATTATAATGTGCATTCTCATTGCGCTTTTAACAAGACATGCATGAAACAATAATTTTGATTGGCACATTCCGATCAATTGCAAGTTGCGATCAATTGCAACTTTTGAACAACACCCCAAAGTGCAATAATTATGTCGTTCCATATTCTATTCGAGGCATACACGGCAGACATCAATGTCACTAATCACAAATATACAATCAATTGCCCCTATTACACTTAGTTCATGTCAAACCAAACAGCTTCAAACAAAACATAGATGTAGGCATAAATTATCTTGAAAGGTTTGGGATTAATTCCACTGGGTGACATAATGAATTATAGATTGTCGCCAATGGCCCACAAAGGGATACACACGCTACTGCTGTGTGAAGTTACCCGAGGCTATGAAAAAAAAATCATAGGCTGTACCAGGGGAAACTGGTCTAGTCACCAGAGGTCGTGGGTTCAAGTCCCACCCGGTACAGTCTATCATTTTTTTCATAGCCCCAGGGTTACTTCACACAGCAGTAGCATGTGTACCCTCTTGTGGGCTGTTGGCGACAATCTTGAATGAATTCTGTCTTCCATAAAGCATCTTATCTGACCACGCACTAACCTGTCTTGTGTCTTCCGGTGCAATGACTCCATCATTCCACATCCTACTTGAAGCATACACAGCAGTAGACTGTTTTTGGAATTTTTCTCTTAACTTGTCTCCTTCATCCGGCTTCCCAGATTCCTATAGAATACATTTGACAAAAATACATACAAGATCTTGGAAAATGTCTAAAAATGAAGACAAGCATCAGGCCCCCAAAAATAATTATCAGTTTTCAAAAGAATGAACATTTTTTAAAACATTTGTATTCATATCCATCTAAACCAAATCACCCATAGTTATGATGAAAATGGTTTGTCAGCTTGTATTCCACTTGTCAATCTATAATTTTACTGCAATTTTTTTCCATGAAAACACAAAAAAGAAAAGATTCCGGTTCAGTCATTCTCAGGCCTGATCATCAGTTTGCCCATATACATTCATCTTTTACTTTTGCAGTTTTGAAAGTCATCAGTAGTGTATATTGAAGAGTTCAGTAAACAAACAAAATATTTAATGTACTCACATTAAAATACAGTCAGCCTTTCATACGTCTACCTTGCACAATTAAAAAAAATCGCCCGCAAATTCAAAGGTCTTTACAAGTCTGCTTGTATTTACATTCTTCTGTTTTTACCCCTCATAGGTCAAAGTGTTTTCTTCAGTTAAAACATATTCAACTTAGGCAAGGGTGACTGTACATGAATGTCAAGAACAAGACTTGCTCTCAACAAGAATAGAAGGAAATTAAGAACCGCAGGTGGCACTGTTTTCATTGTAGAAAAGGTTATTCGACTTGTGATATCCATTTCCTGTTATGGAGATTGCCTCATTCACATTTCAATTTTTACCTCATGCATCCATTCTGGTTTGCATTTCCGTAATACATTTTGTACTACTGTACCTGTATCTTTCTACAAAGCTAATCATACAAGGTAATCCCATTAAACTGGATAAACTGGCATATAAAAGTCCATATTTTTTCAAATTTCCTTGCAAACCCATCTGCTTTTTCTTTTATTTTCCATCAAGTACTGGACAACATGTTGAAGGTTGCTACATCACATGACAATGTTTATCAGTATTTGTGTAACCCAATCTCACTTATAACACACCATGCAGTATGAGCTGAAATTTTTGCTGGGGTTTGTTTTTACAAATTTTGCGACAATTGATGTGCTAAAATTTTTCACTCATTGGAACTCTCATTAATCTTTAAAATCATCCACTCGCTAATATTTAGAAAGGTCTAAAATTAAGTGAATTTGCTTTAAAATTTTGCATGATAAAAAGTTGGATTTTACAGTATGTGTTGTCCTATCAACATACCTCTGCAACTAGCCTTGCCATCTCATCCGGATTCTGGAGTGCCAGTCTTGCGTTGGGCCACATAAACACGAACCGGGGCTCAAACGAGCTGCTGCCCTGGAAGTGTATAAGTGGGATCAAAGTTTAGACTTGAAGATAATACGAAATTATCAAGAGGATCAAAGTGTGTTGAAGATGGAGAAAACATGGATATTTTATGGCACAACATATGAATGATATCTGCTGATTTGCAAAAATAGATTTCATCTAATGCTAATGTCTGGCAAATTGGCAGAATATACTTATTCATTGTCCTATTTTGCTCTAGTATATTTTTTAATCAGTTTGTGTATTTTTCATATTGGTAATCGATTCAAGATTTTTCTGGTTCGCAGATACTCTTAAGCAGAATGTCTTACTTTGTTGTGAATTTAATTTCTTACCTATCTGCTTTTCTTGCCATCAAAATAATATCTGGCTTAATTCCCATATATGAAGTCTATTCTAAATAGCCAAATTATGTGAAAAACTCAAAGGTCATTTTTGTATTCTGTGAAAATTAATTCCAAAGATGCTGGTCATCAGTTTAGCTTAAATTTGCAGCTTAAAGACTTGGTCTGGGCTAGAAAATTTTTGCTTTGATTAAAAGCAGAACAATCAGCAAACAGATCAAAAAAAGATTGAAGTAAATCCAACAAGAGATAAGAAAGCTATGAATATTTCAATGATATGACTGAACAGTAAATTACTGGACGCAGTAGGACGTAACATGTGACTTATGGTCACGTGCTTATGACGTGGACCATGCACTTCCTGTCCATAAGCTTATTATAACTTATTGTTTTTAAAAATCCGTTTTAATCTGTCACACTTATTTTTTTGAAAATATTCAAAACGTTGAATCAATAAATGCATTTGTACCCATGTATATATCGGCGAAAAAAAATATGTTTGCATTAGCTGGTTGAGAAATGAGGGATTTTAAAACAATAAGAATAATAATCTACTTGCAGAGAGGTGCATGATATACGTCATAATCACTTATTTGTTATGCGATTTCCTTCAAATTTTTTCATCTGTTCGTCTGATTTTTCTGCTTTGAATCAACTCAAGGTTTTCCTGGCCCAGACCAAGTCTTTAATTGTATCAATTTCACCAAGAAAATGTCCCTTCATATTTTTGCTGTATATGTAGTTTTGTTGTAGAGCCCCAGTGAAAAACAGTGCTTTGATCCCTACTAAAATAAAAACAAAAACATTAATTTCATCCTCACCATTGCAAAGGTGCTGGAGCCATAACTGTTTCCCACGATTACCGTAATCTTTGGCACAGTCATACAAGCAACAACAGCAGCCATCTTGGCCCTAGCCTTCATGGTCTCACCGAGGAGCTCCTGGTTTCCCTCTGCCCAGCTCTCATCGTCAGAGACGGATTGGAGAAAGATGAGAGGGACGTTCCGATGCTGGCAGAGCTCTGCAAAGTGCGCCCCCTTGATTGCCGCATCATGGGATAGCTCACCGTCATTTGCAACAATGCCTACAAGATATCTGGTAAAAAATAAAGAAGTGATAATTGAAAAGAATGTTTTTCTTCACAGAGAGACTGGAAGGTCAGAGGGGCATTCCCAAGTTAAAACAGCTCTGTCAAGTACGTCCCCTGGATAACGACATTGTGGCATAGTTCTCTGTCTATCGCAATGATGCCCATGGGATGTCTGGTAAAAGATATAAAAATATGGAAACAATCATAGAAAGAAATCATCATAGATTTTTCCATTCTTCAGAGAATGGAACATGATCAGATGGTGGTATGTGATAGCTTGTCGTATTTTGCAACAATGCCCATGAGATGTCTAGTCAAAAAAAATATATTAAGATACATCGATAGACAGAGAAGATCATCACAGACGGATCGAAGGAAGCTTAGAGGGGTGTTACATTGCAAATGATGGCGAGTTTCCCAGGATTACACCATCAAGGGAGCACACTTCGCCGAGCTCTGCAAATGTCGGAGGGTCCCTCTAATCTTCTTCCATGCTCTGAAGAATAGAATGATCTTCTGTTTCTACCATTGTATCTTTACATTGTTTTTATCCCTATTTATACAGGGGGGCTGAT
Source organism: Temnopleurus reevesii (assembly GCA_036244855.1). Lineage (NCBI taxonomy): Eukaryota > Metazoa > Echinodermata > Echinoidea > Temnopleuroida > Temnopleuridae > Temnopleurus > Temnopleurus reevesii. The sequence continues at coordinate 151,270 of BQKZ01000249.1, forward strand.
TCAGCATTTAACCTCAACATTTCACACACATATGCAACTGATTTTTGTTTTGCACTAAGTACGGTTGTGCGTTTGTTCTTTCAGCTCTCATACTACTTTTTAAACTATTTTGACAAGAATTGGACCCATGAATTAAAACTAACGTGACATCAACAATAAATTTCTCTTTACCAAGAATCAGATGTGGCCAAATTATTGATTCTAGGCCCTTACAATCTTGCATGAGAAAACTTACCCATGCACAAATGCAAATCCTGCAATGAGAGTTGGTCCATAGAGCTTCTTGAATTCATGAAACCTGCTTCCATCAACTAATCTTGCCAGGATCTGAGTGTAGAAAAAGAAGAAATTTTGAAATAATACAATGGAAACAAATAGAACAAACACAATTTGATGGAGAGAGAAATAACAAGCACAATCTTCATCCACATTGTGCTGTACTTGACGCATTTGTGATTTTGGGGCCTTGTTGAAAAAGACCATATTGTGGTCAATTCAACTCAATATGTGCCATTGAGCAGGTTGTTGGAATTTGGAATTTATTCATTTGAACGTCATCAACAAATACAGCCAACATTTTGTTCTGTTGAAAAACTCAAATAGGAGAGGAAAATGTTAATACATTACTTTGTATGAATGCATACCTGAATCCAATAAACTGGGGTGATAATAATAATTGTTATTGCAGGGCCCTCTGTGAGAGCAATTTCTTGATACTTAAATGGCTAACCTGGATAAATAAGACAAATAATTATCATTATAATTACAGGCCTCCCAACTTATCAAACAGAGAAAGAGGAAAGAAACCATGTTTCCCTGGAGCTGTGTAGTAGAATCATCAAGAAAAATAGGACAAATTTTTCGAAATCATAATGAAACTCTCTCAAAATAGTCAAAAATTCATATTCTTTCCCCTAAATTCCTAATAGTTGGGAAGTCTGTTTACATTAATGACAAACTCAAGACCTCACCTACTTCACAATTGAAATAACCTCCCTGATAACTAATTTCAACATCTCATTCCGACTATAGAATGCTCCCCCTCATAGATTTGACTGTCTGTGGTGATTTTCATCACACCCAGTACGGTCTAAATAGAGTTTGATTCGGGCTGGAAGAAAAATCTACTCCCATTTAAAAAAGGTGTGAGGGATTCTGTTCGGAATTTAACATAGGGCCTGAAAATCATCTAGAATGTGATATTTCGTACAAAAACATTCTTAAACTATGGCCTGAAAATATAATATGACCAGGCTTTTGTCTAATAAGTGGCAGCCATACTCACCTTTCCCATTTGACCTTTGACCTCCCCTGTACTGATAACCAATCCCAGCAGCTCGTTAGGGCTATAGAGAGGTTCCTCCCATCCTACAGGGTCTGTGGGTGAGTTGTCGCCAGGGGGCAATTTCATGAAAATTTGTCAGCAACAAAATTAGTCAGTGGAGACAAATCCATTGAAATCCTTTAGTCTGAATGGCTTAAAACCACTGCCGCTGACTGTTATAATAGCAACTGTCGGAAAATCCGCTTTTGTCGCACTGACGAATTTTATGAAATGGCTCCCCTTGGTTTCCATCAACCTATCCCTCGTTACCTTCCCTCAAAAATCATATCTCATATAGCCCTGTCCTGCTAACCAATCCCAGCAGCTCGTTAGGACTACAGAGAGGCTCCTCCAATCCAGTAGGGTCAGTGGGTGACTTGATGATGGGTGTCACCCCCCCCCCCCCCCCCCCCCCCCCCCCCCCCCCCCCC
>BQKZ01000249.1:156702-172406 GCA_036244855.1 Temnopleurus reevesii
ATGTCTGTGGGCATCTAATGAGAAAACATTTCAGTTAATCTATGCCAAATTTACAAACTTAATCCCTAGCTTTTCAGCTTTTACAGTAAGTTATTGCAGGGCCCACTTGGAAAACATTTCATGTGAACTGAAGCGGCTACCCTGGGTAAATAAGAATTATTATCACTATTATGATTACCTGCAGAGGAAGGAAGGCTCCACCACTGTCAATGATGTACACAGCAGGAAGCGAATTCTGCTGAACGATCTCTTGCATTCTGAGCTGCTTCTTCACGGTGATGGGAAAGCTTGTTCCTCCCTTGATCGTTGCATCTGATCCAGACACTGTGCACCACGTTCCTCTGATTTTACCAATTCCTAGGAGACAGAAAATGCTTGAGTTTAGCATATCGACAGTGGAGAGTAGATACAACCTGACATAATTGTTTTCTGATGCATATGAATGCATCCATTGAAAATGCATGTAAAATACATATTTTTCATTCTTTGTTTTCTTTTTCATCAATCCGAATGCAATATATATGTCAGAGAGCTTGATATGATAATTCATTAAATAACAAAAATCACAATGTGTGATACTATCTTTAAGCATTACATTGGGTGACTCTAAGTTCGGTGTTGATCTTGGTGTTGTTTGAGCATCAACACTGGTCAGTCTTAGTGTTCACCGTCTGTTGGAGTTGGGGATGACCTAAAATAACGTATTTCTGGAACTCTGGAACATGTACACCTAAAATGTTTGCCCATGTTGTTTTGCTAACCAGTGTTAATGACATCATCTGTTGAATCAGGCATCTTGATTAGTGTTGACGATTTTTACAATTTCTCTATTCGTCAACAACACACCCTAGACATTGGGGAAAGGAAAATTTCGAGTTTGGTTTAAGTATTTTTAGTTTTTCTGTATTTCTTCCGAACAAAGTATGAGCACTTTTTATAGGACAACCTGTGACAAGTTGATGGTCAAATAATTTTCCAATATCCAAATTTGGTTTCTTAAAATGATAACCCCAAATCAATCTAACGGACATTAACTAAACAAATTCTGACCAACAATTATTTTATCACTGGGCTTTTTGTGTGTGAGACCTTACTCGAGCACATACGAGACTACATGATGTGATATTGACCCAGCCACTCAGTGTTGAAGCTGGTATATAACAATTGATATGTGATATTGAGATCAATTTGATTGATTGAATTTATTTCCGTATTAAAAAACACATACAATTTCAAAATACGGCGGATTTCCCATATTCAGCTCGCTCATCAAGGGGAGCTGGTATTCCGTAGGATCTGTGTATCGTATCGGTATCGTTTCTGCAAAGTGACCACCTATTTCAGCTAGGTTTACAGGAATTTTCATCCCCTTAACGATATCGTAAAATGTAATTTGTATATCAAACTGAGGTGCGAACCGTGTTTTTTTTTTGATACACAGGATTCAATGGGCTCATGACTAAAAATATTAGCCAAACGCTATTATTCTCAGTCATGAGCCTCAGAAATTATTTGTTATTAAAATTCTAGGAGCGCGGGCGCTGGTGAAGCTTGAAATAAATTTACCCCATGATTTGTGCACACCCCAACTGTGAGCTGTGCAGTAGAATTGAAAATAATCTGCTAAAATATTACCACAAACATTGCTTGCAGCTGGGATTCTTCCATACTCCATATCCCAGCCAGCTAATGGAGAAAGTTCAAGAAATTCATTGTCGTAGTCATCCAGAAGAAGACGCAATCTGTCTCTCACAAATATTTTCTTGTTCACCTCCGTATGCTTCTTCAACGATTTTTCTCCACCTCCTGCTCGCACTACACCAAGGATTTCATGTAATTGTTCATTAAGTTGATAATTATGAACAAAATTCGCCTGATAGTCTGCATGAGCTGTGTCAATTTCTCCTTCCAATGGAACGAAGGGTTTCTCTGAAGATTTTGAAGCCGCACTCGAACAAGTGCGGAACCGTGTATTTCCCCAACGCGCTGAATACGATTTCGTGCACTCCAGCGAACGGTGGCAAAGGGCGGATGCTATCCTCGGAGAGCGAGATTTACATATCATTTGCAGCAAAGTAGACATGATTAATATGCATCATGTATTACAGTCGATCAAGGCAAACAATTACATAAAAAACGGATATGTTTGATGTTGGTAAGTCGCTGTTTCTCAACAAATATGCAGATCCTCCCACTAAAATCGGTCAGAAAAACAAGAACCTGGGAAAGGGCAATCGGGGAAGGTGTTGTACATTAGACAAATAAAAAGGAAATTATTTCATACTTAGTGAGATTTTGTCATGAGATGACCAAGAGGCGAGTGTTAACAATATTATAAGTCATGTAGATTACAGGCATCACACTGACGGATTATTCTACTCTAACAATATTTTAAGAATACACGATGTTTATCGGTTAGATCTTGCTGTGCTCATGTATCAATTCCACAAAAAGAACTCCCTTATGTCTTCAACACAATTTTTAGAATAAATAATGAAATACAAAGGTATCCCACACGACAAACCAATTTATATCATGTACTACGCACTGCGCTGACCCAAAGCACCTTTATATACACCGAGTCAAAATACTGGAACTCCCTACCCACTAATATGATAGAAACGATAACTCTAGGCACATTTAAGTACAATATGCAAAAAAAATCCTAACCACTACTGCAAGCAGCTTACAATTCATTTAATTTCCTTTCCTCCGCCCCTCCCCCTTCCCCGCTCCCTCCCTGTCACCTAGCACGTCCTTTACAGACTGCAGCTCCCATATTGTCTTCGTGTATTTTTATTTTCTGTTTTTTTTCTTTGTGTTGTTTCTTTGTTCTCTACTGCTTCTCTCCTGTTGTTTATTTTTGTAATATATGTTTACATATATGCAATTACAATGTAATAATCTGTATGTTTATGTGTATATGCCTTTATAATGTATAAATTATTAATGTAATTATTAGGAGCCAGCCTTCTAAAAGAAAGCCTCTCTTCTTTGATGGCCTCTATTTCATTTCATTTATTTTATCATATTATTATCTATGACTGTATATATTTAAATTATCAAAAGAACTGAAAAATAAAATGATTTTAATCTGAATTTGAATCTCTCTCGTCTTCTCTACTACTCTCATCACCCTATCTACCATTCTCTTCTTCATCCTCTCCTACATACCACTACTTTAGATATATGATGAAAATTATTCACCTTATTCGACCCCGCCTGGAGCAGACACAGAATTGATAAACCTACATAATAATAATGATAATAATAATAAGAATAATAATAATAATAATAATAATAATAATAATAATAATAATAATAATAATAATAATAATAATAATAATAGTAATAATAATAATAATAATAATAATGATAATCATAATCATAACAATGATAATAATAATAATAATGATAATAACAATGATTATAATAATAATAATAATGAACGGCTTTCGCGCTTATTAACATTTTATGCGGTATTACCTAAGCTCTCTACAATTGCGGCATTATATCAACCTGGCTATAGCAGTGCAGCTATTAGGCGCATAAGCTTTCTCAAGGAATAAATTCCTACCACGTACCCAATCATCTCACCAGGGCCCCGTAACATAAAGGTTTGCGATCAATTGCTAATCTGATAGCGATTGATATCAATCGCAAGTCTATGGCAAATCATGTACTATAAAGTTTGCAATTGATCGCAAAATCAAATAGCGATTAATCGCAAACCTTTATGTTACGGGGCCCTGGATAGAGTGCAGCACAATGTGGATGAATTTCTTGTTAAAGGAGTCTAACGCCATGGGTGGGATTCGACCCTCTGCTTGAAGGACGGCAGTCAGAACCACTACACCATGGCGCATCTAAATGTTTTGTTTTTATCACTATCATTATTTAGGACTTTGTATATGTTTGAATACTCCAAAAAGAATTTAGAATAAATGATTTGATGATTGTTTATGAATGCTGAACAGACATTGTTGACTTTAATCGTAATTTTGACAGCTTTTTTAGTGAATGTGATTTTATCCGAACTTTGCGTATAATAATGAGTAGTGAAATATCTGCTCAGCAACTTCACCGCATGCAAAAAAAAAACACACACACACACACACAGTAGAGATCAGAGGCATAAACGCAGGATCAAAAGAGCAATCTATTGAACTCATAAAGGGTGTCCATTAGTAAGTTCATGAACACGTACAAGGCCGCCGCCATTTTCTATAAGCCCTGATTTAACACAACTCAACACAATTCTTTGTCCAGGGCCCTATTGCATATAAAGAGTTGCGTTTAAATGCAATTCCGAAAATCAAGTGTAACCCAATTCTAACCAATCTAGACCCCCTTTTTTGGACTTTCGTTTACTTTCCTAAGTTTTCGTTTACGTTTTACCGAAGTGAAGGGAGCCAAAGGGTATTGTTGCTGAAGACAGAGGAATCCCGCCATAGTGCCAATCAAAGGGGTATGATATCGAACAACGTGGTATTTTTTTAAAAAAAAAGAACAAATACAATGGATTTGTAACTCAGTTCGTGTAACAATATCCTCTAGCTCCCGTCACTTCGTGAAAACACGGACGAATAATTGAAACTTTACTTTCAGACGTGCGTTGGTGAGTTTTAAAATGAGATACTCGGCAGTAAAATAATCTTTGGAAACAATCGATCGGTTTCTTTCTTAGAATAAAAATACGTTCTTTCAACGCTTCAAGGCGATATGAAAACAAATATAGATTTTCCTCTTTTTTTTGCAATGCATCCGTAAACTTTAATTTTCCAAACCGTTTTGACGAGTAAGGCCCCGATCACATATGACCCCGGAAGCAAAACGATTCAACATGACTCTTTGTTAATTCACAGATAACTGCCTCCGAACAATATTGTTCAAAGAGTCGTGTTGGATGACAGTCAATGTGGAACGGAATATGTGATGGCGCTGTTATTTCCGAGTTGCCAGGTGAATTTACATTTTCTTGGAAATCATATTGATCATGAAAACTAAATTTTGTTGAATTGTCCTACTCAACAGTTCACACAACCATTGACTTTTTATATATTTCCAGCTATTCTGTTAGGCATATTAAACGAATCGTCACTATAGCAAACATTTAATTCAATAATTCACAAGGCTGTTAATTTCTGGAAATTATATCCTGTTTTAATTCTCTCCATTCATCGACCTTCATTCCACTACTATTCACTGTGAGCATAAGGAACAAATGATTCAGACAAACTATATGCGAACTCAATCATTCAAAGTAGCTAGACGCATACAGAAGAAATTCCTTCCCTCCTTCAATGTGAAGAAACGTTGAATAGTTATCGCACCTGTAAGGTGAATAAACAGAGAAGATGTTTACTTATTGCGATCATGAAACTACTGTGAAGACTTGAATCGAGTTGTTCACTCTGCCCGATTCTATTGTCACTCATGCTCGCGGTAATAAGTATTTACATAACACAGCTTTACCCATATTATTCAAGTTGAACGGCATTGAAGTAGCACACCCTTATACTTGGAGAAGGCGTCAAAGTACATGTGCTCTGTATGCGAGATGTTTATTTTACGATCTACTCACACCTTTGCGTTTTTAGCCTGCGCCGGCCCAGCGTTTTTGTAAGTTAAAAACGCTCCCATGTCGCATAAAGACGCAGGTCATACGGTGGACTGACGCTCATCGAGCGCATTCAAGCCGAACGTCAGTCCACTGATCTGCATATGCTGTGCGTCCAGATAGCGTTTTTAATTTCCAAAAACGGCAGGTCGACGCAGGCTAAAAACGCAAAGGTGTGAGTCGGTCTTTACACACGCCAGGCGATATATTCGTAGTATGTGAAGGAAGCGCGGGAAATCATTAAATCATTAAATTCGTTTTAGCATTGATCTTTACCAGTGAATACATACGCAAGTGGGACAATATTGGAGAATTGAGAATGGTCTTCTATAGGTGTCATTTTGGAGGAGTGAACTTGAACTAGAATTAGAGGAGTAATAGGAACTAGGACAATTATCGAGGGTGTCGAATGGAAGAGTTCAGTTATGTAGGTGAGTACAGTTCATTACATCAACTCCAATGGTGGCAAATGTTAAGGGGAAACCGCCCCTGGCATTATCGTGCTCCCGGTGAATATCTAAACCAAAATGTCCGAATAAGCTGTAAATATTTTGAGGAAAATCTGACTCTCCGTTCCAGAGTCACGAATAATTACATTTTCGACGATGATCTCTTAGTCAAATGGAGATCCTTGATTTTACCATTTTGGCAGAATATGAGACGTACTATTAGACACCCGCCATTCGCTATTTGACATATGCAATGAATGGGTAGTTGTCGAACGTGACGTCACATAATCAGAAAAATTGTCAAAGATTTTGACAATTTAAAAATTTTCAACAAATGATAAGATTTAGCGATTCCAATCACACGCAGATTGTGCAGGTCACATAATATATTTTATCTCTTCTTTTTTTGGGGGGGGACCACTAAACTTTGATTTTTTTAAGGCTGATTCTTTTTTCACAGATTAGTATATGTATATCATAAAACATTTAGGTACCATTCATCATCTATAAATTGATATCTAAAGGAAACAAAAAAAAAGCATTGCTTTACATTGCCTGTATATCTGTTCTGTGATTATGCAACTCTGTATGATATTAACGATACTACTGCATTTTATGCACAATATAATAAACAATTTACCTACCCGTATTTGATATATAGATATTGTTATGTCATACATTTTGAAGTGGTGTTTTCATACATACTGGTTGATACTGTAGGATGATATAACATTGACCATTTTTCCTTGTATCTTTTACCATTATCACTATATTCGATATATTTCATAAGTGGTTTTAACGTGAATTTTAGATGTCTTTACTAACACTGAAAGATCGCGAAATCATAATTCAGCTTTTTAGCTGCAACGATCTTAATCCAACAAACCATTTGATTTTAATAGATATATTTTAACACAAATATTATTATTGAATAGATTGATTATCTCATAATTCAAGTATTCACAGTATAATTGCAACACGAAGTGTCTATTAATTCATTATATCCATGTAATTTTGATCACGCCTTCATATACAAACACAGTCATATACACTACGGTAACTACCATAACGGTTTTGGAAAATATCGTCGAGTCGTGCGTACCATACGAACAGATTCATGAAACCTAAAGCCCCGGTCACATAGGACCCCGAAAGCAACACGATTCACCCCGACTCTTTGTTAATTCACAGTTAACTGCCTTATGCCCCGGTCACATAGGACCCCGGAAGCAACACGATTCACCCCGACTCTTTGTTAATTCACAGTTGACTGCCTCAGAACAACGGGTCGGGGTGAATCGTGTTGCTTCCGGGGTCCTATGTGACCGGGGCTTGACCCTGCTTGTATTCTTATTTATTTTGTACATACTTACTGCTCTGAAATACTTCAGCATTAACCCTTTTCAATAATATCTCACGTTTCTACCGGCCCTAATTTTAGATAGGCCTAATCATATTTTTCCTGTGCTGAGAAAATTTTATTTGAATATGACAAAAGCAAACAAATTTTTACCACCGAACAAACATATATTTCGTTTGTTTAAGTTGATAACATTGACGGGTCATTGTTAATATGATCAAAAGGTCGTCAATTTTAATGATCTATCTTCCGGAACAGAGTCCGAAATTTATTAATCAGGACGCTTTGCCACTTCCTTTACAGATCTAAAGCAGTTATAGGTTGAAATGATGTAGGTCAAGATCATCTCTATAGACTTGTTTTTAATAAACAGCTGTTTCTTATAATGTTTAGATCTTTTGTTGGATATGATAATATTGTCCCATTACTATCTGATACAGACACAAAATAAACGCATGATTTTGACGACATACGCGATTTTTTTATCCAAAGGAACACAGACAATTGCCAATGAAAATAATCTTGATATAAATGCGCAAAATGTTATGTAATCATATATCAACATGCGCGTATGATTAAAATTTCAAGGAATATACTGTTTGTATCTTTGGCATCATACTGTGTACATTGGAACATGCGTGCAAACACAATCTTCTTTACCAGGTTTACAGAGCTACATACTGTACCAATAGTATGTACCAGTAATATCAAATTGTACATGTATTCAAACAATGGATAAGTATTTACTGATGTTATATGTAGATGACGAGAACAAAGTGCGTCAAGAATGTTGAGTTACATGGGAATGGAAACGCATGATTACAAAGATAAATGTGTACTTCGCCATGCGCGCACCCATCAGTTTTAATTTAACAATTTGCTACCTCCCCCCTCCCTGATAAGTGAAGAAAAAAAAACATCAGCTAAAATTTGGCGCCCCTCTCAACAAATGATGAGCCCTGTATGGTCGATGAGTCATCAGCTCGAAATTCTCGCCCTTTTCAGCAGGTTCTTTTCCTTTTCTACCTTCTAAAATTTGGCACAGCTAAGCTCTGACTCGAAAGGCCTAGCATCCACAATGCACCCCCCCCCCCCCCCCTTTCCCCACGCTGCTCGATTGTACACGTTACACTCATCTCGCAAATAGGAACCAAGGAACGATTAAAAACTGGTGGGATGGGGCTGTGGATTAGTATTCTCCACAATACCATATATACTAACTGAAAAAGAGGGGATCTCGCTTTATTCATATTATGGTGAAAAACCTGTACCGTGAAAAGCACTTATCATGTTCGGGCGCTCGACAAAGTTCATGGATAAGTAAATCTTGCCGCAGGATATGTAATATCTGCCTGCTGAAATCACAATTCCCAAGGTCAATGGTTATCAAAAGGTTTTCATCATGTTCATGGTGGGGAAAAATCAATTTTCGGGTACAAACCATGAATGTGCAAAAGAACAAGCGATTGTATGGTAATGAATAGAACATACATGTTGCTTCCAAATTAGCAGACTTCATAACTTTTATATGTAAATATCTTTACTGCAAACATTTATCATTTGCCAAGTATTGGTACTTATTTTTGTACCAAGTAAGGAAAATATTTTACGAACCAATTTTTTTTTTAATTTCACCAGATCTTTCATAAAGATTTTTATCAATCATTTTTTATTTCATATATGTATGATATATGCAGAAAACTATCCAGTCGGCATCGACATGGAAAGAATTAACGTATTATCTATTAAATGAGCTATCAAAGTTCAAATGATCGTTGGAAATCATATTTTTGGATGAACAATTCTATTTTTATTAATGCACATCATATAACTAGTAATCAAATCAACCAAAATATCACCGAGGATGCCTAAGCTGCTAATGATTTACTTTGTACTACTAGCTCAGTAAATTGCCATCTCGTCCAAACGCGCTTTGTCCAACATTACTTCGTCTATAAACATTTCGTCCAATAAACATTTCGTCCAATTGCCGCTTTGTCCAGTAACTNCCCCCCCCCCCCCCCCCGGGTTTACAGAGCTACATACTATACCAATAGTATGTAATATATGTATGTATTCACACAATGGATAAGTATTAATTTTACTGATGATACAGATGTAGATTACGAGAACAAAGTGCGTCAAGAATGTTGAGTCACATGGGAATGGAAACATATGATCACAAAGATGAATTTGTACTTCGCCATGCGCGCACCCATGATTTTATAATTTGAGATTTGTTTAATTTGAGAAATTTGGCGCCCCTCTCAACAAATGATGGGCCCTGTGTGGTTGATGGGTTATCAGCTCGAAATTCCCGCCCTTTTCAGCAGGTTCTTTCCTTTTCTACTTTCTAAAATTTGGCACCCCTTAGCTCTGACCCGAAGGGCCTAGCATCCACAAAGCACCCCCCCCCCCCTTTCCCCACGCTGCGTGATTGTACACGTTACACTCATCTCACAAATAAGAACCACGGAACGATTTGAAAAATGGTGGGAGGGGGCTGTGGATTAGTGCACAATCCCATATGTTTGAACGTATACTGACAGAAAAAGAGGGGCTCTGGGTTTATTCATACACCTACCAGTACCGTGAAAAGCACTTATTATGTTCGGGCGCTCGACAAAGTTCATGGACAAGTAAATCTTGCCGCAGGATATGTAATATCTGCCTGCTGAAATCTCGAGTCTCAAGGTCAATGGTTATCGAAAGGTTTTCATGGTGATTTTTTTTTTCAATTTTCGGGTACAAACCATGAATGTGCAAAAGAACAAGTGCTTGAATGATAATAGATAGTGCTTTCAAATTAGTAGACTTCATGACTTTGATAACGTCACTGCATCACCTTTATCTATTTATGTTCATATTTCATTACTGCAAACATTAACCATTTGCAGAAAAGAAAATATTTCACGAACCAAAAATATTTAATTTCACCAGATCTTTGATTTTTATCAATCATTTTTCATTTCTTATAAACGTATTAAAAACAATAATAATTTGTTACAATATTTGCAGAAAACTATCCAGTTGGCATCGGCATGGAAATAGTTAACGTATTATCTATTAAATGAACTATCAAGGTTCAAATGATATTTGGAAATCATATTTTCATATTTTGGGAGGGGTAATTTTTTCTTTATCAATGTGTATATCACCGAGGATGTCAAAATTGCTAGTTATTTAGTTTAGTGATTTTTGTTGTTTCCACCGGATTTTCTTTGTATTACTTGTTCGCAAAAATGATTCCTTTCGATTATCTATTTTTTCCGCTATTATGAAAACCAACAACAGAAAATGGCTTGATTTACCTTCTGAATATATCAGATATTTGTGATTATGAGCAGCTGCAGCCATGTTATTCATTTCTATCCATGTATCATGTCACATGAATCAAATAGTCACAAAGTCCATTCTTAATGTTAGGAAAGGCAAGGACTTTAGGGTAAAATCAAACAAAAGTGCAATATGAATATAAAAGTGTTTGTTTTGATTGATGTAAATTCTAGTCTTATATTTTTTTTTTTTACTTCCATTTGAGAATTTTTTTTAAACAAGATATCACATCTAAATATAACTATGAAAACTGTATATAGTTATGTATAGGTGTGTACGGTCCAACGTTATATATACTTTGCGGTAAAATGTGGCTTTTATCAAAGATCTCTTCGCTCTCTACAATGTCGCATAATTATACTGACGTTAGCAATGCAACTACCACTCGTGTTGCGTATAAAAGAGCACAAAATATGCCAAGTATATAAATTACCTCACCTGGGTTGAGTGCAGCACAGAGTTAAAAAAATTCTTGCTGAAGGAAATCAAAGTCCTACTGGGATTCAAACCGCGACTACGCGGTTTAAAGGCGAATGTCGGGACCACTACACCACGATGCTTAAAGCCCGAATACATTTTTTTGTAACGGTTAAGAAATGTCAATTTTACGGGATGTGTATTATAACATATGCATCTTACACACATTTCGAGATCAAAGCATATTTTTTTTAACGAACTGATTCTGTTTGAAAATTCAAATTTGACCGTTAAACCATATTTAGCGCCCAAAATAGAAAAAAATATATTTTGTTTGTTATCGGGCATAAGCAATGTTATTTCTGAGATTTGAGAAAATCATGACAAAAGGTATACACGAAAATTAAATTCTGAAATCTTTATGCGATTATTTGCACGAGAAAGTGTCCTTTATCACGAAAGAACACATTGAATATGTTTCGGGGGGCATAACACTGAGATATTTTGCACATTTTAGCTCATAACTTTTAGTTTATACCAAAACTCATTCATTTTTCACACAATCTTTTGTGCGATATATTCATGATTCAATATTTCATTTCATTTATATTTGAAGACAAAATCTGGAGACAAAATAATTGCTATTACCAAAACTTTACTTGGGCTTTAAACATCCTGAACTTCAGATTCTGAAATCAACCGATGAACTCTTTCGCCAAAAGCCAAACAAATACAAGCCAATTTGAAAAATGATACGACTATAAATTGTTTAGACTATATAATAAATCAAAGCTGAGTCCGATCTTACATATACTCGTATAATATACCTTGTGTGGTTTAATTTATGTCACGGAAGTAGTGATTGATGGTTCCAGAATTGTCGCTGGGGTGTGTAAAATGATGTTGTTGTGTGATCCGTTTTCAATAAATCACAGAGAAGTCCACGAAGACTACACAGGGTATGCATTTCATAAAGCTGTTCATAGATCTATACACATGAATCTTAAGGGGATGTTATTCAAAATCAACTGCAACTTTGCAAATTGTAACGCGCATTTTTATTCGCACACGGCATGTGCATTTAACCCATAAACTGCTGCGGGCCACTTTTGTGGCCCAAGAACTTGAAACTGCCATATCAAAAATCTGTGTGCATGACAAAAGGATACAGAACTATTATGCATTAACCACTTTCTCAATCATCCATTTAATATTAGTTGTCAATAGTCATTCATGTCTTTGGGCTAAAAAGAATTCTTTCAAACTTCCGTAGCATTACACAATGGACTCATATGTTAGGGCATGTGTCAAATTCTTTCCTAGCTCATTATTGATATACATAGAACTTTCGTACATGGCTTAGACTTTCACTTTGATTTGACTCCTAATTACATATTCAAAGCATTGTTTTAGGAAAGATCATTTACCAAAAAAAAAAAAACTGTAATACCTTTTGCCATGATATTGTACATTATTTTAGAGTAAGTTGTGTAAATTCCAGCATCATATGACGAGCATTTATAACAAAAATAAAGGTCAACGTAACCTATGTTTTGTGTGGAATTTATTGCATCAAGAAAAGTGTTCAGCAGTTTATGGATTCACAAAACGCGCACGATTTTTATTGGCAACTGGCGAACAATTGCAACTTTTGAACAACACCCCCTAAGAACGACCAGTGACATTTCCTGTACGGCGTTGAATCGCGCATTGGAAAGGTTCACCGGTCGTTCACAGAGTCGTGCATACCTCTATGAACAACTCTCAAAAACAGGTATCTTGAGGTAGTTTCATGAGTTAATGGACGGATATATAGGAACGACTTTTAAGGCACTATATACCTTCATATTTGAACATGTTTTTAAAGGGGAACTACACTCAGACATTAAATTGTTATCATTAAATGAAGAAAAATAAGATGATCAAACTGTGAAAATTTGAGCAAAANTGTTTTGCAAGAAAATGTATAATGGCAGAGAAATGTGCAAATAAAGGGTCAAAATTGGGCCATGTCGGGCCGACAGATTTTATACCAGTCCCACGCGCTGCTTCCTGTGTTTGCTGCAGTGGACAGATCACGTGGAGAATGGCATAATTTTGCTTTTAACCGGTTTGAGGTTATCAAATTAGTTTTTCCTTGTCTACACAAGTCACGTTGTCAGGTTGTGCTTTGTTTGTAACATAAGATTAGTTTAATCATTCATTTTTCCAAATTGAAGTTCTTTGCAAGTACTCGATATTCGCTTTAAGGCACTATATATTTACTTTTCATATTTGAACATGTTTTTAAGTTGGCAGATCCTAGTGGTTATACAAATTCCCAACTCCCTGGTTTGCTGTTTTAAAAGAGCTAGATTGCAACATGTCACTTTCATAGACACAATGTACTGGAATTGTAAGTCCTGGCGACGCTAACATACATTTGTATATAACTTGATAGTGTATCAGAAACTTTTTTTCTTTCTTTCTTTGTTGTTGTTTTTTTTGTTCATATAAAGATAGAGCAGACAGCTCTAACTCATCTTTTTTTTAAATTTGACAACCCCGGTGTATTCAAGAACGACTTCATTAGTTCTTATGGTGCATGATCAAGAAACCTACGAGCAATATTTCTACAATCATTCTTTAGATCGTTCCTAAATGGGAATTTCCCCAGACATTTATGTGCAGTCAGTGGATGAAGATAAACAAGATAAAATATCTGTGAGAATTTGAGCAGAGTCGGATAATCCGTTCAAAAGTAAGGAATTTAAAAAGAAAAATGTCATTCGCACCAGTGACTAAACGGGCATCCTTGAGTTATAAGTTTTGGAATAATATATGATAGTTTCATGGAGATCCCCGCTTTCACTTTATTTATGTCATTTACAACATTTCACAGTTCCCACTTTTTTTTTTTACAGAAAAGTAGATATTGTTTTCGTTTGAATATAATATAGCCTATTCAAACCAATTCTACAAGCATTTCAGAAAGAACGATGGCGATCCCTTATTTGACGTATTATTAGCATTGATCCATTTACCAACAAATTTAATGTACAAATGTAATGGGGATTCATCCATGATGCTACCAAAGATTATACCAAAGGTCACAATTAAAGGATGCCCAATCAGAGATAGAAATACAAACTTGTAAAATTCATTACTTTTGAGCAGATTTTGCTCTCATTTTCACAGTTTTGTTTATTCAATTTCCATTCACTGGCAGTACATAAAATCATAGTATTTGTTTCCTTCCTCATTGGGTGACTTCAAGTATGGTGTTCGGTGTTGGTGTTGGTGTTGAGAGAGCAGAACGGTCCGTAAACCGAGCTTTAACACCGTTGGTCAGGTTAGAGAAGTGATACAGAAATGCCCGGAAATGTGTCAGAATCTTACGAGGTCTACCCCAAACTGCCAAACACCGACAGACTTCAAGTTTGGTGTTGAGGCTGGTGTTGGTTTTGCTGCAACACCAACACCAGCGTTCAACACCGTACTTGAAGTCACCCATTGACTGAAACTATAGTGTTAAGCAGGTTTTCAATCATCTCCATATTTCATAATCTCAAAAAAGATGTAGGGGTCGGACGTCAGAAAAAATGTTGAAAGATATTTTATTTTTTACTAGACGCATCATTAAATGATCAAAACTATATAAATACTGCATGAATTCTTTTTTGATGGGGATCAAAGTTATATACGCATGATTAGTTCCTCCTGGTGGAATGTCAGGAATTACGATGCAATTTCACCAACTCGTCTCACTTCAGCATTGCAGCCCTTTTTTAAAAATAAACGTAGCAACGTATAAACGTATCCGTTCTACTATCAAATAAATGACTAAAATCACATCATTGAACTGAGTAATTATGATAAAACATGTATGCTCATGAAACAAAATGCCTGTTTATCAACTAAACAGTTAGACAAGAATATGCAATATATATTAAAGCGTGGGATTGCATTCGCTAAATAGATATAAATTTACCCTATTGCCATGTCGACATTAATGACTTATCAAAGAAATCCGACTCGTCATAGTTCTTGAATACGTTTTAGAGTGTACCAATGCAAGAGAAGTAGACAGGTTGAATACTTCCACGCATTTTCGTATACTCTATTCATCTGTTCAAACATTCTTATCATTACGGTATAGTGAAAGAAAATTGTATAATCGGCTTACCCTACTTGTATGTTTTATATAATAAACCCTTAGAATGTTAGTATACTTTCAAAAGAGTTTTGGTAGAGCTGCATGTCTGGGAAGAAAAGCTTTCTTCGATGGTTTAGTATTGAAATAACGATTACAGCCGCAGGGACAGTATTTGAAATGCATAACTCGTACGGCAAAGGTACACATCCACGTTATATTTGACTATAGTTGTTTAAATTGTAATCTTCATCGCGAGATACAGTATATCCTTTCAAATTAGGTTTAACGTTAACGTCGCCACATGATCTTCCAGTAATGCTTTTTCACATTCAAAAGCTTACCTGAAACTCTATGTGTAGAATTGTCAATCGGAAAACTGTTTTTTTT
>BQKZ01000250.1:0-43472 GCA_036244855.1 Temnopleurus reevesii
CAATCTTTTGTACAACATGTTCATGATATCATGTTTCTTTTTAAGTAGATTTGAAGACAAAATTTGGCGATAAAAATATTGGCTCTTACCAAAACTGTACTTGGGCTTTAAAGAATATAGTCCATGCACATGCTCATCGCTCCATAAAATACTGCCTGTGTACATGTGAGAAAACTTTGCTCATCTACAAGTACACAATTTAGCTACATCACTGTCACCAGTCTAGTGATTCTTATGAGAAAATAACACGATCAACAAAGTGGTCTAAGTAAGCAACTTCTATTGAACCTTTCACAATTTGCTCTGAAAAAGAAATGAATACTGCAAAATGGGGCAAACAGGGACACCGGAATGAACAGGGATGGAATTCAGATCCTTTTAGAATACTTTGTTGTGAGTTTGATCATCCTATTGATCCTTTTCTGGGATAGAACTTTCAATCTAAAATGTAAAAGCAGATATGTGAGTAGTTTGGAGCAATGTCTGTATGATTTTCAACCTGTTGCCCCATGTTCATCCCATTTTGCAGTAATCCTTTATGATTCTCTGTGAACAGATATTCTGGCAATACACGTACTTGCGCTGTGATTTTAAATGAGGATTGTATATTTTGTCCACTTATTCACAGTGCTCATTTTATAGAAAGGAACGACAAGCCAATAATGTGTTACGAGCCGGTTTTCTGCACCAAAAATGTGAAAATGTCTGTAGAATATGTTAGTATTTCAAATCATCATTTTGATACATCCTCACATCTCACGTAATTTGTAATCCAGTGTTACGTTTAACACAAATAGTTTAGTTTGATGAGAAGAGCACAATGATAGTTTATTCTTTTATGTTGAGTCTAGCAATAATTTACTTTCTCTAGTTGCATCAGTTCAATCATTTTCACTTGTGTGGTAAATATTGTTGAATGGTTTGGTAATTCTTTTTATTACCTTTTTTGTAATTTGTTCATATGAGATATCACCTGTCAAAGCGGTACAGAAATTCGTGTTGCAAAATATCACATGTATGTTTTTATGAATTTAGCAATTGCAAATCTGACGTATTCAATAAGCACCGCTGATTGTATATGGACAATGGAGAGGAAGATTTTGACTCGTCTTCATATCCGCATTAATATGACCATGAAATTAAATCAAGGGCTGTTTAGATGTTTGTGATTATTAGATGTTGCATTTATGACTGAAATGCTAAATGGTGGGAGCTTTTTTTAAACTCTTTTCTCCCTCTCTCTGTTGTACAAAAAATGTAAATGGTGTTGTTGTAGAAAGCTCTATTCTTTGGGCTAAGTTTATGATCAATATGCAATATACTATTTATGGGCCATTGATTTTATTTCATTTGTTTTTCTGTTGTTATTCATGTTGTATTTCTTTTTTTTTTTTTCTTTTTTTAAATTTTCATTTGTAGATTTGTGATATTAATACTACCTGAAAGAAAGAAGATTCACTCCCATTGTATTATACACATCATTTGATGACAAAAAACGTACAAAAAATGTGGGCGGCCAGGTGTCGTTGAACTCACAGTGTAGAGATGCACCAAATAAAATCTGGTTGCCTCATGCCTTTCAAATGACGGATTGTGTGTTTCGTTATTTCTTGTTGACTTGGCGTGTAAATTAAGTATGAATTGATCATTTCTAGCAATCCCATTTACCCCTCTCTCCAAATTTACCCTGTTTTAGTGGTTCCCCCCCCCCCTACTTTCTCTCTCTGAATCTACCCTATTTCATTGGTGGTGGGATGCTCATGTTTTAGACATATGTGGAATTGAAAGCTGCATGTACAGTGGAAACACGGTATAAAGAGATCTGGGGCCTGTCACATAAAAGATGCAATTAGACTTGTGATAGATATTAGTCGTAAGTCTACGGCAAAACGTGTACCATAGAGACATGATTAATTTTCTATTTATCCTATCCCTCTTCTGCTACAGGCCCCTAATACAACAAAATTCCTGATATATTCCTGATAAAGTGGTACAAATTTAGTCTCGGCTCTATATAATTTAATGTTTTATACCCCTCCTATAACAAGATTTCTGCCATATCAAGATATTTTCATGGTCCCAAGCACCTTGTTATACAAAGTTTTCACTGTACATAATGGTAATCATACAGTAGGTATGGCCCCGTAACATAAAGGTTTGGCAAATTATGTACTAAAGTTTGCAATTGATCGCAAAATCAAATAGCGATTAATCGCTAACCTTTATGCTACGGGGCCCTAAGCTTTATATGAAGAACCTAGCACACTGCCACTGCCCTAGCCTTTACAAAGTGGCTTCCACAGTTAGCATAGAGATAACCTCAAGAAAATGATTGCGATGTGCTGATCACGGCACGGGTTTCTTCTCTCTTGAGTTGTCTTTACACACTGGTCTGCAGTGTTCGGCATTTGTTTCAATTGGGCTTACGAAATTCTTTGCTGAAAATCTAAAGAAGGTTTAGATAGCCAAACAAGAAAAAAAAATCAAGCATAGCTGACCAGTGAGTAGAGAGAGACCAAAGGCTCTCAATTTTAATGGGTCGCAAGGTAAAATCTTGATTACTTCCCTCCCCTTCTCCAGATATGCCAACCAAAAATCATATTCTTTACCTTTTTTATCCTCTTCTTCTTAAGTGGGTGATGAGATCTACAGATGTCTATGAATGTTGACCATCATCATACCATAATGCATCGATCCGGTTTCCATTGAAAATAATTAATTGTCAACCTATATTGCCTATTCATGACCCTCATCAGAACAGATCATTTTGGTCCATGGTGACACACCTACCAAATTGTATGGCATATCTATATTGCTTTCTATTTAAAACAAATAAAAGGTTTTCAGGTCGACAAGTAGATATACTTTGATATTTTTACTCTTCTAATAATTACTGACGTTTGGTCCCTCTCATCCAAACGAAATACAGTCAAACCTTGTTATAAAGAGCACTGATATAACAAGCTCTTGTTATAACAAGGTAATTTTCCTGGTTCCATCTCCTTGTATTTTATTGTATTTCGACCCTGATATAACAAGGTCTCAATATAAAGAGGTAATTCCTCTGGTCCCAACAACCTCGTCATAACGAGGTTAGACTGTACAAAGAATATGACTTTTGGTCGGCATCCCTGCTTCTCTATTCCTATGCTCATCACCCTTGCTCTGTCCCGTCATTCCTCCCCTCACTCCTCCCACGCTCCACCCCTCACTCTACCCCTTGCTCCACCCCTCACTTCACCCCTTCGCTCCGTCCCACGCTCCTCCCCTCGTTCCTCTCCTCACTCCATTCCTTGCTTCTCCCCTCACTCCACCCCTCGCACCACCCTTCGCTCCTCCCCACGCTCCTCCCCTCGCACCACCCCATCGCTCCTCTCAGTGCTCCTCCCACACTCCCCCCCTCGCTCCACCCCTCGCACCACCCTTCACTCCTCCTCACGCTCCTTCCCCCCTCCCCATTCTCTGACCAGATAACCAGCAAATATTTGATATAACATCTCCCACTTCAAACAAGATGTGATATACAGTGTAAGTAAAAAATATTTTGCCTACCTGTTATCACTATAAAGCTGAGGACAATGGGATCACATTCAGATCACTGGATAACATATATTGTTCAGAGCTTTTGATATAGAGACAGCAGGTAGCAAATAATTCTGACTTGCATTTTAAATACAGAAGGCATCAATTCGATAAACACGACAACCATTATGGTCTTATAATATATTATCTGGCTCGATCATATGGGGTGTTAAATATATCATTCCTTTTCTCTCTCATTCTCTCTCTCCTCCAGCCTGCCAACATATTCTATTCTTATTCCTTACTCTAAAACACAAACACTCACACAAATTTGAAACAAAATGACTAACAAATCTGGGTGATATATATCTAATAGCTTTTTAATTTTGTTATTTCACACAAATATACATTAAATAGGAAAATTGAAATATACATATTATATACACAGGTTGAAAAATGATACAAGAAATATGTACACATCTATACATGGATAGAATTAAATAAGAGTACTATTTCATCACACATCAAGACATGTAATAATATAATTGATTAATTTCTTCTTTAGCAGCCAAAGAAACATGTTATGCATATCATTTTGGTTCGACACAGGGAAAAGGTTGGTATCGGGTGTCAACTGAATGGATTGTTTACACTGCTTTATCCCATATACTAGAATTATGTTGTGAATTGGGCCATAATTTGTGGCAGCACTTACTCGAAAGTAATATTTAGTCAACTCTATGAATGCTTGATTCTCGATTTACAAAATTTTGATATTCAATGGTCACAATAAAGAAGACGTGCGAATTACGTAGATTCTCTACGGACTGATACAAATAATGTATGGGATGATCTGGCACAGAACTGTTGCGTCATTCACAAATGTCTCCAATTTGCAGTGTAGTAGTGCATACTTTCACAGAAACTGATATCCCTGCATTTTACATATTTCATATAAGCTTTAGAATATCAGACTTAGAGATGTCAAAATGTTGAACTCAATTATAAAGCAAGGTTTTTGAATGAAAATGAAAATTCAAGCTGTTTAAAGTTTGGCATTGTGACAGTGAAATAAAATTTGATGTAGAGATGACAAAAATAATTTCCCTTATTGCATGATATTCAGTTTGAGCCTAATGAAAAATATCTTGAATCTATGCAAGTTGTGACTCAAATGATATTCATGATTCCAAAATAAAAGGGAGCTCATAATGAACTTGTAGATTTTATCGACCTAAAAGCTTTTTAACAGACATACCGGGTGTTGCTAGAAATTTGCGATCAATTGCAAGTTGCAGCTGATCGGTACGAGCCAATCAAAATCTTTATTTCATGCGCACCTTGTTCAGAGAGCAGACCACGCGCAAATGAAAAGGCACATTTCAGATTCCAACTGATTTGCAGTTGCAACTTTTTAGCAACACCCCTAAGCAACAGCTAACATGTAATGACCAGAGAGTTGTGAGGCATTTACCCAGCCCTACGACTTGCTCACGATACTTGTGTCTGATTTCTGCGCCGATAGAGCTTGATCCCATTCCGTTTGAAGCTCCGATGAGACCTCTGTGAAAAGATGGTCCCAATCCCAAGGCTTATCTTCTTCCACTACTTCAGATTCCGCAGAAAGCGCTTTGCTCAGGAGTTTTAGATCTATCTCATTGTCCTGTCAATTTAAAGATAAAATATAGAATACATGGATTAAAACATAAGATGTTAGGTTTTTTTTTATTTGTTTATTTAAAGTTATGAAAATTTTCTCTACATAATCAGCGGAGATGCAACTAAAATTAAAAATCCCATCAAACATTCAAGAAAAGAAGAAAATAGTCAAAGAAATATCAGAGTTTCAATTTAGTCAGATGAACCTGTATTTGAACTTGTTAAACAATAAACCTATTGCAAAATATTGTTGTCCGTTTTTTGAGTGAAAGTAACAAATTACGTTTATTCATTTTCAAACTTGAAGTCAAACAGTGAAAAATAATGATTAGAAAAGTCATGCAAATGTCTATTGAGTGCAGGTACCAGCACCATAAAACAAGTTTTAGCATATATAGGGGGTGTTGCTCAAAAGTTGCAATTGATCGCAAGTTGCAGTTGATAGGAACGCGCCAATCAAGATCATTGTTTCATGTGCGTCTTGTTAAACGCGCATACCGCGCACGAATGAAAATGCGCGTTACAATCTTCAAAGTTGCAATTGATTTGCACTTGATTTTGAACAACACCCCCTTAGACAGTCATCTCTGGCAAACTCAGTCAAACTTGTCCAAGGGGGCTTTGTTCAAAATCAACTGCAACTTTGCAAATTGTAACGCGCATTTTCATTTGCGCACGGTATGTTCATTTAACAAGACACGCATGAAACAATGATTTTGATTGGCATATTCTGATCAACTGCAGCTTGAAAATCACCCTCCAGTCCAATAATTGCCTAAGTCGATTACTAGAGTGCAAGACTGGTTTTAATTTGGTTCTGAAAATTTTAAACACCTACATAATGCACACACTACCTGTGTTGTCATCTTACCGAATGTGGATGAGGATAAGGATAAAGACAAGAATCAAAATCACCCAGCAGCTGAGCCATGTACTTTCTTATGAGTGAGAGCATGACAACAATAACCATAAACTATTCCTCATGAGAGTATACAGTCTAACCTCATTATAACGAGGTTGTTGGGACCAGAGGAATTACCTCTTTACATTAAAGGGGAACCAGCCTTTGGAATTATCGGGCCCTCATTGAACGAAGAATAATCAGATGAACAAACTGTGAAAATTTGAGCAAAATCGGACAACCCGTTCAAAAGTTATGAATTTTCAAAGTCACTGATATATGACGATCCCTATCGCTCATGGGGATCCGTGCTATCGGCAAATTCAAAGGAATCTGTGACGTCATGTCAGACAACTTCTCATTCACTTTGTACAAAGAATTTTTTTAAATTGATTAATGTAAAATTTAGAGTAAGGTTGCAATATCATTATTCTCAAAATACATGCAGAATCAATACAGAAATGCTACACCCTAATCGAAAATTGGCATTTTGTTGACTTTTCCGAAAAAAAGGAGAAAATGTGAAAATTTGTATACAGAGTAAATGAGAAGTTGTCCGACATGACGTCACGGATTCCGTCGAATTTGCCGAACGCACGGATCCCCATGAGCGGTAGGGATCGTCCTATCTCTGTGACTTTGAAAAGTCATAACTTTTGAACGGGGTGTCCGATTTGGCACAAATTTTCACAGGTTGTTCATCTGATTATTCTTCATTCAGTGAGACCATGATAATCCCAGGGGTTGGTTTCCCTTTAAAACATCGCTATATCAGGGTCAAAATACAATAAAATACAAGGAGATGGGACCAGGAAAATTACCTTGTTATAACGAGATCTTGTTATATCATTGCTCTTTATATGAACGAGGTTTTACTGTATTTGGAACAGCTCTTTCGTAATTCACAATTTGATTTCTACCCTAATGCATGTTCTGCAAAGTTAGTATCTCTGTAATACTTACCAATGTGAGTAGCTGTGAATGCTTCAGAAGATCGTTGTCAAGCTCTCTGTAAGTGATAACCCGATTGACCTGTACACTGGGTGGGGCGGCTATCTGGGTGGCTAGGTCTTCTTCTTGAACGTCGTCCAGATCAGGAATCACTGGCATATCTAATAAAGAGTTAAATTAAATAGATATTAGGGTTTTTCCAATATTGTCCACCATATCAAAGCTAATACAGAGTACAGTGGAAACTCGGTATAACAAGGTTCTTGGGACCATCAAAAATACCTTGTTATACTGAGCAGTAATCTCTTTATAGCAGAGTTAAAAAACAATAAGTTATAAATATAAAGAGCAGGGACCAGATTTTTTTACCTCTTTATAGCGGATATTTTGTTGTACCAGATTTCTTTATAGCGAGTTTCCACTGTACTAGCAGAGCTGCCAAACTCACATATCTAAAATCTTATATCAAATTCTTAGTCTTAAATTCTGTACACTTTCCAACACTGTATAGATCTAAAAATATCTTTTTTATCCTTATTACAGTCAAACCTGCTTTAGCGACCACCTGTATAGAAAGACCACCTGTCAGTAAAGACCACTTTTCTGAACTCCCTAGAATGCAATTTACATGTAAATGAACCTGTCTCCCTTGTGCGGTCTTTATAAACAGGTTTGACTGTATCACTAAAAATCCTATCAAACAGGATAAACTCCTATCAATTGGCAGTTCTGTACAAGAAAAGAACTTTCATTTGGAAACTATGAAGGTTAGAAGTGATCTAATGTTGATAAAATTAACAATGCACAAGGAGACCTATGTTGGTAGGAGAAATTTAATCAAGAAATTCAAAACTGGTTAAAACGTAATAATTTTCATCCCGGCATGTTTTTTTTATCACTGAAAGCCAACATAGAAAGTATCAAGTGGGACAGATCTTAATACCACTTTAAAGAAGCGAAAGTGGATAGAAAAAGTAAGGTGTATGATTTTTGTTTGGTATGTCTGTGCATAGTAAAAGATAATGTTGACCACATACTTACCATCATCAGAATCATTTGCCTTGGATCTGCTCTCTTGTGCTACTGTATCACTGTAACAAAGAAAATTATAAGATATATGACTTTACTCATCACTTAAGCAACTGCTGATCAGATTGTTTGATCAAAGGAACAATGTATTCATTTACCTGTAGAATAATTGTCTTTATGCCATGCAACAAGGGTGCTTTTTTAATAATGTCTGGGTTTTCTCTTTTTCTTTTTCTTTTTTTTTAAACAAATTATAATGTATTGCAAATATGCTGTCTACAGCAATAATTGTCTTTGAAGGAGCATATCTCTAAACCTTAAAATGGATAATAAGATCTTCATCTAATACATAACACTGACAAACTGAGTTTGATCTATCTACAAGAGTATAGTGCACAAAAGACTCCCACAATTTTTTTCCTCTCCTATGTCTAATGGATTTTGAAATACAAATTTGATTCAAAGTGTTGATTCTTCATTGAAAAGGTCATACCCTTCATTAACAAAATACAATTGACTTGATAAACATTTTTTAAATTTAAAAAAAAAATCTTTTTCACTAAATGAAGAACAGTGAGGATGTTCACTTGAACATCATGCAGAACAATTCTAGGGCAGTGGCACAAAGAAGGAACTCCTTTTTTTTAAATATTATTTTCTATTAATATACATAATGGCATCAAATGTTTCTTATCATAAAGAAACCAAGATGTCATCATAAATCATAATTTCGTATGCCAAGCGATGTGGATCTAAATCTCTTAACGCAGTCTATCTAAATACATTCTATCTATATGGCCGAATCAAGGTTACACCCCTCAAGTTGCTCATACTATATAAGCTAAAATTTTCGCGAATTTCGCGATTATGGCCTCACAAAAATTTCCACTCTATATGATGTACATTCATTTGTGTACAAACACTTTCAAAAACGTGAAAATAACAACACGCCAATGTGTCAAACTGGTCAGAAATCGCGAAAATATCTGTACGCCAAAATATTGGCTTATACAGTAAAATGTGCAAATCCTTAAACGTTTTCTTTGTGATGTACATATATGATTTGATGATAATCTCTTTCACACAAACACAAACACAGAAGCTGCAGATAAAATTGCCATACTGGTATTGTGAACAAAAAAGGAAGATGTAAAATCATCTTGGAAAAGACCACTCAACAGCAGAACTACATTATAGAAGAAGGTTGAATATCAAAACACATTATACGCATAATCTACCAAAATCAATTTTATTTCATTAAAAATTATGTCCGTTTAAGAACAAACAATTGCGCATTTTAAGGTGTTTCCATGGAAGCAAGAATTTGTGAACCTGATTCATATACTATTTCATGCACAGTTAGACCGGCAGCCAGCAAGGGTTAGCCTAGCTGGAAAGGTTACCAATTTTAATGTTCATTGATGCAAACATCGTACTCTCCGATATTACGAATGGGCCGTCTGGCATGTCCTATCTGGTGGATGTGGCCATGGGAGAGGCCCAAAGTGGTAAAAAAAATCGGCTAGCCTAGCTGGAATGGTAACCGCACAAAACCTACGTCAAATGATTCGTCATAGTCTCGAGATAGATGAATGGGCACTGCAAGACGATTTAGGTGGTGGAAAGGGCCCGCCAGACGCCCCTAAAATTTCGGTGCCCCATAAGGTTGTGTACAAAATCAAGATTTCATTTTTCCCAATAGGCATATGTACAAAATCAATATCGGATATACCAATGGGAACCAAGTTTGTATTAAAGCTTGAACACCATAGAGTACAGAATGACCAATGACAGAGAAACTTTCAGCTTTTTGGAGGTCGACAGACGCCCCTAAAATTTTGGTCGCCCATAAGGTTGTGTACAAAATCAAGATTATACTTTGTCCATAGGTCTGTGTACAAAACTCGTCGCAATGGAATAATGAACACTGATGAAAGCACGGAAAACAATTGTTATAAGTGTATATTTGAGATAATGAAAAACGGAGGCGTCAAGGGCGCCTCTGGATTTCAATTTCAGTTAAAGTCGAAACCTGTATCTTAATTGGGCCTAACAAATGACACAAAATATGGCCCCTAATCATGTTAATTCGGGTCTCAAACCTACACATAGGCGATACAAGTCAAAATGTTTTTTAGTAACGGCATTCATTTCCCGGTGTAAAGATTGTGATATCCAGGGGCTCTACAAACTGAATATTAGAAACTAAAGAAATCATGTACATCAATAATAAAGCAGTAAATTGAAGGATTGATTATTCTCTTGACCTAAATGACATTGTATTTTCCGATCCTCCACCTAGATGGAAATATTCTTGTATATGGGATTGGCTTCTATACGCAAGTGTTACAGCTATCTAACATACACAAACATAAAGCAATATATTTAGGAAAAAGAACAGTATTTCAGTAACATCAAATGTAGAGATTCAACATAATCATCTTATTATTATTTGTACATGTAGGCCATGTTTAAATGTTTGGGAAATTAGTCTGTTTATCATATGATTTCAATAATTCAATTTGTCTTGAATTTGTTTAATAACTTTATTTCACTTTGCGTACTCATGAGAGCTCCCTTGCAAATCAGCAGACATCTGGCATAAAAGGAATAACAAAAAAAAATGCATCGGTGAAGAGGAATATCCCCTATATACTTTTTTTTTTCAATTTCTTTTCCCCCCACAGTAGGGCGTTTTATTAAAAAAAACTTCATTTACATATTGCTTTCATAACAAATATAAATACAACATAGTCAGCTTATGAGTGTATAAAATAATATAATGACTGATATATATACCATACAGTTTTGTCGTTAAATTATCCGTACAAAACATAAACACATAATTGCAATCCAAGCAGAGATGCAGATAAAAACTATGCATCAATACAAAGTAAAAATCTTTTCAAAATCACTCGAAAAGATTGATGAAATTTGACCAACATTTTTCAAAAGCTTCTTGCTTCAAATTTTCACATAGAATAGTTTTCTCATACATAAAGTGATTCTTTACCTCGTTAAGAATTTTCTGTGGAATAAGGCGAATTCCAGCCAATTTAATTTTATATATCACCCATTTTATCCAAATAATAAGTGTATTTAAGGCTCTATTATACTTAATGGGAGTTATTCCAAAAAGAACATTTTCCATAGTTAACTTTAACACTAGTTTATGTCTCTCAAACAACCTCTTTTCAAAGTATTCCCATACTTTCCTAACCTGGTGACATTCAAAGAACAGATGTTCAATAGTTTCATCATAAGATGAACAGAATGTACATTTGCTATTTGATTTCGCCTGGATTTTGCACAAATATTGATTCGTTGGAATGATACAATTAATTAAGCAGTATTGAAACCACCTGATCGTAACATCTTGCATTGACTGAAACGGTATAGCATTAAAACAACGCCATTTCTCCAGTGAAATTTGTTTACAAATTTTCTCTTCCCATCTTTCTTTTCTTTGAACATTACTCAATACCTTTTCCTTCACCAAAGGAACATAAATATTTTTGCACCCTTTATTTTGCTTCATCAAAATACTAATGAAATATGGTCTAAGTGGGCAGGTTAATTTTACGAAATCATCGCCAAGTTGTGAAAAATTCTCCAACTTTTCCTTAATAGCTTGTTGTATAATAAAATATGTAAAGTAGTCAATGGAAATATTGTAGATTTCGACAATTCTTTGTCTACTTAAAACCTGGCCATCTGTTCCTATTAAGTCATTTACAAACCTCAAACCCTTTTGACTCCAGCGTCTGAAATTAACAAGATTTCTGTTAACAACAATGTCTTCGTTGTGACAAAGGAGTTCAGAAAGAAATTCTGTTTTGGTAGAACATCTTTTTGCTTTCCTAAAAATACACCATGACGAAACTACATCTTTCCAAAAAGGATTCGTTATATATACTTGCCTCATTAAATACCTCTTTGTTATATTTGAAAACTAAACATTTCAATATAATTTAACTATACTTATTATGCACGTCTACGAATTCGTTTGACAATTATGTTTTGATAAATAGATACTGCCCGAGAGGTAAATTGTACTTCAGAATATTAAAAATTTGTTTTATACAATAACGTTTTAACATTTTGAACATGTAGGTAGCAAGTCTACTCTGACAATTGCAGTAATCAAGCAACAAATGATAATTAGCATCATGATTATACCATGAATAAATAGTTTTCCGAAAGAATGTGTCGATATTATTGCCATGATAATGTAAAATTACGAAAAATATGAATTCATAGAATCTATTTACTTTACTAAATCAGTAATCAGGTAAAATTGTCTGGCATTTTCAGGAAATTTAATATATAAACTTCCATTACTAGTCAAGATCCAGGACCACGATTGGAAGGGGCGGTTGAGCCTGGGCTGCTTGCCTTTGTGAGTGTTTAAATTACTTATCCACAGTCCCCTCCCCTACTCTTCAAAGCGTTCCGCGTCTGATTAAGACCCTTTTTGGGACCATTTTTTTTCTTCGGGGGGGGGGGGGGATTGCAAGGCCCTAACACATATTGATTGCTCTTTTAGCTCAAATTAATATCCAGAGGTGCCCTTAATATCTTCATTGTTCATCACTTCACCTATACACTTAAAAGAATTGTTTCCCGTACATTCACCAGTGTTCACGATTCCATTATGACGAGTTTTGTACACAGACCTATGGAAAAAGTATAATCTTGATTCTGTACACAACCTTATGGGTGACCAAAATTTTAGGGGCGTCTGTCGTCCCCCAAAAAGCTGAAAATTTTCTTTTTCATTGGTCATTCTGTACTCTATGGTGTTCAATCTTTAATCAAAACTTGGTTTCCATTGGTATATCCGATAGTGATTTTGCACGTATTCCTATGGGGAAAAATATAATCTTGAATTTGTACACAAGCTTATGGGAGGCCAAAATTTTAGGGGCGTCGGTCGACCCTAAAGCGGCTGAAAATGTGTTTGTTATTGGTCACTCTGTACTCTGGGGTGTTCAAACTTTAATATGAAACTGGTTTCGATTGGTATCTCCAATGTTGATTTTGTACATATGCCTATTAGGAAAAATGAAATCTTGATTTTGTACACAACCTTATGGGGCACCGAAATTTTAGGGGCGTCTGGCGGGCCCTTTCCACCACCTAAATCGTCTTGCAGTGCCCATTCATCTATCTCGAGACTATGACGAATCATTTGACGTAGGTTTTGTGCGGTTACCATTCCAGCTAGGCNATACTATATAAGCTAAAATTTTCGCGAATTTCGCGATTATGGCCTCACAAAAATTTCCACTCTATATGATGTACATTCATTTGTGTACAAACACTTTCAAAAACGTGAAAATAACAACACGCCAATGTGTCAAACTGGTCAGAAATCGCGAAAATATCTGTACGCCAAAATATTGGCTTATACAGTAAAATGTGCAAATCCTTAAACGTTTTCTTTGTGATGTACATATATGATTTGATGATAATCTCTTTCACACAAACACAAACACAGAAGCTGCAGATAAAATTGCCATACTGGTATTGTGAACAAAAAAGGAAGATGTAAAATCATCTTGGAAAAGACCACTCAACAGCAGAACTACATTATAGAAGAAGGTTGAATATCAAAACACATTATACGCATAATCTACCAAAATCAATTTTATTTCATTAAAAATTATGTCCGTTTAAGAACAAACAATTGCGCATTTTAAGGTGTTTCCATGGAAGCAAGAATTTGTGAACCTGATTCATATACTATTTCATGCACAGTGCAATTGAGCCCGATCCAAAAGTCCTCAAAAGGTGACGGGACGGAAAATTTTTTCTATTTTCTTCTTTACTGACAGCAGTTGGTAGATCTAACCGGAATTTTAGTCTAACTTTATAGAGTTAAGTCCAAGGAACAATTACAGACAAAAAAATTAGAGTTATGAAAAGATGGTTGCTACGGTAACGCAGTTTTAATAACGGTGACGGGACGGAATGATAAAATGCCAACATTCTGTACATCAAATTCAAAGTGATATTCTATCAAAGTTAAAAGAAATTATTTATCAACACATTATATGTATCAAAGCTATATCCCTTGAGATCACAATCCACTATTGACCTAAACTTTTAGCCAAATGGTTACAGAAATATTTGAGATTTACGAAGCGCATATCTGGTGACGGGAAGGAATATTTTAACCATGTACAAAACGAATGGTGATTTTGGAAAATTTCATTTTTTAAGGTTTTTTTGCTATAATAGGAAAATTAAAGCTGTTTAAATGTCAGTAACAACTAAAATTTAGTTATTGAATGTTGTCATACCTAATTGTATCTTAACATATTTTATCTCCCGATATATTGAGTATTTCAGATTTTCTAGCATCAAAACGTACATATTTGAGATCTCATGACACATACATTTGACTATATTTTGACAATTTTGGAACTTTTTTAAAAATTTTGTTTCATATATCATGTGAAAACACCTTCAATGTTATTGCACATTTGAATTTTGGTTCTAGACACCCTCCTTACACGAAAAATGTAAACTGCACAAAATCTTGCATGTGGGACTGGGCTAAATTCCGTCCCGTCACCCATAATTGGAGAAAAGGTGACGGGACGGAAAAAAAGTTGGGAACCTCCCATTTCTAAACAAGGATATTTATTTAAAATTGAATGGGTTATTTGTGTTTTGGCACTTATTCATTGAATGTTAAAAAAGTTTCAGCTCACAATCTTACCTGAATATTACAAAAATTAAACTTTAATGAGTCAAAGTGCTAAAAATGTGTATTTTTAGCCCAAAAATGTAATTTTTCGAAAATTTATGGAAATTTTCTGAAAATTGGTTTTTACATTATTGTTACATTAGAATTACTTAGCAAATTACCATTATTTATTTTTTGAAAATAATTCAGCATGAGCAGTGAGAAAGAGATTTATAAAATTCCGTCCCGTCACCTTGATGAGGGCGCTTTTCAAGTTCAGATGCCAATTTCTGCCAGATGAAGCGGAGAGGCATAGAGACCAATAGGAATTCATGAAATATAGACTTTGGGCTTTCAAATGAGGTACAAATGTCAAATTAAAAATCTCTTTGAAAAATCAAGTCCTAGGTTGACCTACTTTTGGATCGAGCCCAATTCAGAGTTCTTTTGGTACCTTCTATCACTATGAAATACAGGAAAATAGACCACTTTCTTAGTATATTCAAATTTATTCACGTTTGCCCCAAGTAGAACTATGTATTCAACTGTAAAAATATAATAATAATGACAGTACAATAGTTAAAATGCTACTTGCATACATTATCATTGCTAGGTTGGGCAAACATTGTCGCTTGACCAAACTAACAACCACTGCATCATTCTGTTGAAATAAGATTATTTCATAAAGGGAACAAATATTTTGCCATCGTACGAGTGATGAAGCAGCGTGCATAAAATTTGAATAACATTACAAAAGTGGTATATTTGATCACAGAGGGATCACTGGACCATATCTATACTTCTGAAGTTTTAACAATTTTAAAGGTAGAATAATTCTTTTGCAGCCTAAAATTTGAATTTCCAAGATTGATGTGTTATGTTCAAGAGTACGAAATGTTAGAACTTATCACCAATCAATTAAGCACAAAGATTGATCATGATATGCGCATTTATAGTTATTTCAATAATGAATCTTCTATTCGGGCACCGAACTAATTCACCGTTATAACGTTCAAAATTCAAAACAGCCGTTAACCCCTCATTGACCAATAGCGCAAGCGTCTCTCTAAGTGCGTATTCCGCATGGTGTGGCAGTGTATTAAAGTGCGCACTGTATGTGCTCTTATGTTTTGTGTGTGTGTATGTGTGGTACCGGAATACGCTAGGAGTATCACGATACCGTTGGTGTCAAGATGAATTATGAAATAATAGATTTTTATTTGAATTAAATATTCTGGACTACATTCGACCAAAATACTTCATAGAGGTTATTATTTTGGCATATCTGAGGTACACAACAAGTTGTAAGCATAACCGTAATGTGTGCAAATGTAGTTTTCTACCTTTAACAGAACAGTTACCAAAGAAATGTGAAGAATAAACAATGCAAAATCATTCTGCAGTATTGAATTGATCTGATAGAGAAATTATTTTTGAACATTTTTGCATGAAAAAACACACAACATTAAGGAAAATTAATATCACACAGTATTAGTTGAAAAGAAGTAAATATGAAAATAGAAATATTAAATTACAGGATGAGTAAAGAGTTGAAGATGTACACACCCAATGAAATGAAATCGCAAAGTTGGAAAAATACTTTTTTTCACGTAGTGCATAGAATTTAGAATCATATTTGTCCATGAAAAATTCAGGCAATTATGACACAACAAACCGTGCAGAGAGCAAATGTGATGTTCAGTCTGAACTACAACTCAAAAGCTGATCCGCTCCTATGTTTGCAATAAGAAAGTGTACACTTACTTTGAGGAAAACGCTTCCAACTCATCAACATTTCCACTATGAGTTTTCAGTGAAAATTCAAGCAAATTTATATAAACTTTATAACTTGAATCAATTCTCTAAAATAACTTTTAATCAGATAATTGATACTCTACTATACAGCACTTGTTTATTGGCGATGGTACGTCATTAACCGTTAAAACAGTGAAAACCTTTAATACAATCCACATGTATGCTAAAATATCAAAGACATGGTGTACTGTATTCTCATTGCACATTTATACGTAACAGATAAAGTTAACAATCCCTTACACTTTACTTAAGAACTACAATCCAATGTTCAATGTCATTCGGGAATAGATGGACAACTCACTGTGCTAAAATCAATCATGCTGTTCTTTCATCAAATATATTTCATTTCAAATATCAATATCTGATTTATAAAACACATTGACTTTTGTGAACATGCATAAAACTCAGGCAAAACAATTAGAAACTATTAATAGGTAATGAAAAAACTAACAATGCATTGTCATGAATCTACTGTGTTAATCCTTTATGTCAATTCCCCCTTACAAGGATTCATCATTGATATCAATCATTCTTTTGGATCAAGATATTTCAGGAGGTTATTTAATACTCTACCCCTAGATTGCCCCATTTACACTCATCCGGTATTTTGCCTAGTATTTAGCGACAGAACACCAAGGGAATACTAATCTGATAAGGCACTCAAACTGTTTTCCCATCAATTTTAATTGTCCTGATCTATTAATATGGATACAATTGTTCTCCATATAAGCAAGAATTGGGGTATCGGAAAGATGTAAAATGAAAGTATATGAACTTGTGTGAAAAAGATGGATCTGGGCGGTGTTTCACCAAGTCATTCTTAAAGTTACGCACGACTTTACGTTCGACTGGTATCCATTCTTGCGCTGAATGCGCGTAATAATGTGAACCATTATGAACAAGAAGGAGTACCAGTCAAACGTAAAGTCGTGCGTAAAGTCTTTCTTATCTTGGTGAAACACCGTCCTGGATAGGTTTTAAGAAAAATATCCCTTCCTGCTCACATTCATACTTGCAAACATATTGAACCTTTTAACCACACATAAACAAAAATCTCGCTGAAAAGAATTTTAAAAATACATGGCAGATGGCACCAATAAATTTCCTATTTCATTTGAACAGTGAATAGTCAATTTGAGGAGACAAACGGTTATTCATCAGCTAACTGCTGACCGTCAAGTATCATACTTTTTTGCGATTCTTCCTAATTTATCAATGGATTAATATTCTGTAAGATTCATTGGAAAATCTAATGATTTAAAACATTTTTGAACATTCAAATTATTTATTTGTTCAAAATTTTATTGTAATCATTAAAATCACCACTTATATCAAAATGTGCAGAGCGACTGTAACAAGTCTAACTTACCGACTCCGTGTTGGTTTTGCAGTGTCATCGCCCCATCCCATCTGCCTCCTAGGGGGACGAGCTGGGGCATCTTGAGAGGGGCCCTAGATGGTAGAGGGAGAGAAAACAAATTTAGTTAGAGTGATGTCCATGGTAATTAAAAGAAGAGGATGGAAAGGTAAATGAGGTTAAATAAGGACAGGAGGAGCATTTTTTTTGCAAATAGCTCGTTAGGATAGTAGGAAAAAATACAAGGCAAGTGAGAAGGGAAAGAGGAAGAATAGGTTAAATATAGAGAGAAATAAAGAGAAAAGAACATAACGTATGGAGTAGTAATTGAGGATGTAGAGCATGAAAATAGAAAGAAAAGAAGAAAGGAATTACAGCTCTCCATAATCCTACAGTCACAACCATTATATAAGCTCACATCTGGATTGAAATGGACTTTAATTAGTATGTTTCCTATCACACAAAGAATATAGAGAACATAAAAAGTTCAGCGTGTATTCCCAAGTCATAAAATCTGATAATGCGATACAACAAAGCTTACGCTTTTCATGACGAGTTTTGCCAATTCCTTCTGAAAGAAGAAATCTATGGACGTCATTCTAACGAAAAAACATGAGTCTTGGATCCTCTCCTCATGCTGCAGTCAGTCCATGTCTTCTGTTTCGGCCAAGCTCATAGTCAAAAGCGTAAGACAGCTTCCCAGAACCAAGGCAACGACCCAAATGAAGCCCATCAATTCAAGCAATAGTTAAAGTATCCTCGTAAATCCAGGTACATGTAGGAGACCTGTGCAAACACACACATACACCGCAACTGTCTGATAAGGCATCTAAAGAACACTGGCAAATAGAAGCGAACCCATACTTGTTGCGTAAAACCATGGACCTAAAAGAAGTATGATAAGGCATCGATAGGGGCGTTCACACAACGAAATAAAAGTGATTTTGATCGCGATGATGTTATTCAGCCAGCTCTCACACATTCGATTCAATATCGATTCAAATTGCGATCTGGATTCAGAGCCTTGACGGACTGACAGGAGTGCACTGCGCCTGTCCAATCTGTCAAATAAAGGGAATCGAATTCAACAATATGTATGATAAATGATGATAAATGATGCAAAATAACGCATCAAAATGCTTCTTAGACATTCAAGAAATAAATTGATCACTGAATCAAAACAATCCAAGCACACATTTACCCACACTGCAGAATTCCCGTAATACAAGGTGTATGGTGGTATTAATTGTATCAATGTTCAAATCATCTTACCATTTGTACTACAGTCGGCGGGGTAATATCTGAATTATCAAACTTAAAAGTGTGATTTGGATTGCAATCCATAAGTTCTTTCTGCACAACAAATTACTGTGAATCTGACATCAATGTTTTGACATCTTTGTCAGGATCGCTGTAATTCAGTGTAGTGCAAATGCACCGATAGTGTATTGTCTTAATGAATTAATGATATCAAGGGTTGAAATTCTGGCTGTTTGCTCACTGCTGCTAAGAATAGCTCAATATATGTAATGTATTCTTCTTACTGACTGACAACAGGAGAATGTTATGAATAGACTAACATTCAGCCATACTAATACTAGCCATACTTATACTAGAAAATTGCATTTTCAGATGGTCGATGAATGGCAACAAAACCATTCTCTTTTTTTAGTATTTTGGAAAAATTGACAAACTATAGACAAATTTATAAAAGAAGAACATCCATCTCGTTCTTCTCATCTTGCCATTCCTTACTTCATTCTACCACTGCTCAGTTTATACCAAAACTCAATAGAGAAACGATGCCTCAAAACATCGTATGACTGACTGTTGAGACATGTTTCTCAACCAAACTGAGTAGTAATTCTAAAGATGTGCTATTCCCTGCAATACATTGCATCATGAGTTACTGTTCAGACATATTTTTTATTGTATATAGACTGTAAAAGGTAATATTTCAGGGTGCTACAAGAATTTTTTTCACCAGTTGCCCAATCGGGCAACCAAGTTTTCAAATCACTTGCCCGAACAAAATTTCCTTTGCCCCAAATTAATCGCCTATGCCAATTTCTACATGTAGATAAATACTAGAAAAAGCTGCTACTTGCCCTTTTGGGCAAGTGACAATTTCATTTACTTGCCCGGAAGCTTCATTTTGTTGCCCCGGGCACGCCGGCAAGTGGGTTTGTAGCGCCCTGTATTTTAGTCTACATGAATTTTAGGGTATTCACTGATTTTCACATAAATTTGCATATCGTGGGTTGATATTTTTATGTTTGGACTACAAGCATTTGATTGAAACAGTAGGCAAATGCATGGTTGCAAAATTAACAAAAACTAAAACTCCAGCGAAAATGTCAGCTTACACAGTATTAAGGTTCTCATGTAGTGAGGCAATTCTCGTATAATTTTGTTAGCGTAGGTTGAGGGCATCCAAACAATTAGTATTTGTTGTCTCATCCCCAAAATGCTTTTTATTTACCTGATTATCTGAAGAAGGGGGGTGTCCCACTAAATCCTCAGCTGACTCATCCCCTCCGATGTCACCATTAGATTGGCTCGCTGATGCTGCTGCTTCTTGGGCGGCTTTGCGTGCTCTACGACCCTGCTTGGCACTCTATAGAAATAAAGATAAAGATAGCATAAGAGATTATGTAAAAGCATATCTGAGGCCTCAATAGAACATTTTCAAGGGTAATATAGACCCCATTTTCACAAAAAATTTTAGGCCCTGGGCCTGCCTATATTGGTGTAAATGCACACTGGCCTAATTGTGGTACCAAAAGCACACCCGCATTCAGACCAGCTTTTGAGGTTGTATCAGGCCAGCACTGAGCCTTCCTAGTTTCAGTATAGATGCAAGCTTCCCCAATTGCGATAATAATGCGTGCACACAATACTCATAACACAAGTGCGCTCCTCATTATTATCCCCTGAGGGAGGAAATGTGAATGAATATCCTATCTTTGTGATTGTTTCTCTGCAGAGCGCCGGAGTTGATAACATTTTTTAATCAATAGGCCAGCCTTTATTTGTTGGTGTAAACATAAAAAAAATCAGGGTACGGAGTACCAAATTTAGGCCAGCAAAGTCAGAGCAAATGGGGTCACAGACTATTCCACCTCTGCTTCATGTACTTTACCCTATATTGGCAACACTGCACAGCTGCAATTTGCTAGTTGCAGGGGAACCAACCCCTGGAATTATCGTGCCCCCATTGAATGAAGAAAAATCAGATGACCAAACTCTGAAAGTTTGAGCAAAATCGGACAACCCGTTCAAAAGAACTATGAATCAGTAAAATTAGCACTAATTTTATTATTTACGAGATAATCGCGTGGCCCTCTCTTACCATTTTGCTTTGTTCCCACGAACACAGCTACGACCGAATATACAACTAACTAGAAATTTTTCCTTATATGAACGCCCCCCCCCCCAAAGTACCCGCCTCACGCCCGTCACCGCGAGATGACGTAATAGAGCTCGACTCATTTCTATTCATTCACGACCAACCCGTTCTGTAAGTACCCGTCATTTGAACACAGGTTGGTGGGGGGGGGGGTAAGAGAGGGCCACGCGATTTTCTGGTAAATAATAGAATTAGTGCTAATTTTACTGATTTACATCAATAATCGCGTGGCCCTCTCTTACCATCTTGCTTAAGTCATGTAACTGACCAGCACCGACAACCCCAGGGTAGAAATGATGGCGAGAGGAGGGCAGGGTTAGGAGGACGTCGGTGGTCTCGCCGCTGCGGCATTTAGCGCCGAGACCCCGAAGCGTTCCTCACCCGCCAGGACATCGCGGAGATAGAAGGAAATAAAAGAGTTCTTTGAACGCCAATAGGCTGCCCTCGTAATATCCTCCGTCGGGACGCCCGCAAGGAGGGCCCAGGACGTACTGATAGACCTAGTGTCATGCGCCCGGGGCTCGTCCCCCGAAGTCAAGGCTTCAGGGCCCGCCGCCTTGATCCCTTCGACAATCCATCGAGAGATGGATGAAGGGGAGGCAGCCGACAACAGCCTCTTCGTGATGACAAAAAGTTTGTCAGAGGTACGAAGCGGCCGGGCCTTCGACAGGTACCACTTGAGTGCCCGCACCGGGCACCAAACCCTGTCTTCCGGCACCGAGGAGAAGGTGGAAAGCTTGCTTAAAAAGATCTCCACTGGGCCCGAGACGTCCGATTGATTTTTGGCTATGAACGATGTCTCGGGCCTGAGCCGAACTCCTCGGGGCTCGAATCGAATGTGGCCCGCCGCCGTGGTCAGAGCGTGGATAGAGCTCCGTCTCTGCCCGGAGGCGAGCGTCACCAGCAACACTGTCTTAACGGTGAGGTGGTGAAACGAAGCGTCGCCCAACGGTTCGAAGGGCGGGCGAGCTAAGGCCTCGAGGACCTTAGGGAGGCTCCAAGCCGAGGCTAGGGGCCTGTTTGCCGGTCGTTTCAAGAAGAAAGACTGCAGCAGGCGCCCCAACTCCACCGAGTCCGAAACCCGGGAGCCGTCCGCGAAACAGGAGTGGATCACCCCGATTGCCAAGCGGTAGCCTCGAATCGTGGGGAGGGCGAGGTCCTTGTCAAACAGGTGGATTAGAAAATCCGCCACGACCAGACACGAGGCTTCACTAGCTATGAAGCCGCGCTCCTCACACCACTCTTCGAAGGCCGCGAGATGGGCGTTATAGACCCTCAGGGTCGATGCCCGTCTGCTCTTCGCTAGCAGCGAGGAAGCTCTCGCTGAGAAGCCCGCCTCGACCGCTTGCGCCCTGACAGAGGCCACGCAGTCAGGCGGAGCCGGTCCGGGTGCTCTGGCAGCAGACCGGAGAGGGGTTGCCTCACCGCGTCCGGCCACGGAGGCAGGGGCCACGGCTCCTCGACGAGAAGTTTGAGGAGGTGTGGGAACCACGTCATGCCCGGCCAGCGGGGGGCGATCAGGAGCACCTGAGCCCCGTCCTCGATTATTTTGGCGAGAACCTGGGGAATCAGGGCGAAGGGGGGAAATGCATACGGATGCAGCCCCTCCCAACTGATCGCGAACGCATCGTGAGCGACCGCGTTTGGGTCCCTGCTCCTGGCGCAGTAGTGGGGCAGGCGGTGGTTGATCTCGCTCGCAAAGAGATCGAGGTCGAACGGCCCCCATCTCTCCGCGAGGCGGTCGAAGATCGCCTGGTGGAGACCCCACTCCGAAGGAAGGGACTTGCCCCGAGACAGAAAATCCGCGATCAGATTTTCTTCGCCGGGAATGTACGACGCCGACGGGAGGATCCCCCGCGAGCGACACCACCCCCAAAGGCGAATCGCGTGTCGATTCAGTCTCGACGAGCGTGTCCCGCCTTGGCGGTTGATGTAGGCCGCCACTGCCACATTGTCCGTGACGACGAGGACGGGGCGGCCCGCCAGGCGTTCCTGAAAGCGAATCAGGGCGGCCTGGACAGCCATCATCTCCAGTACGTTGATGTGGGGGAGGGATGTCAGATGAGACCAATCCCCCGCCGCGTACGAGCCCTGACACTGGCCACCCCACCCCAGCAGTGAAGCGTCGGTAATGACTGATACTGTCGGGAGAGGCGTGTGAAAGGGCTTGCCCCGGGAGAGGAAGCGCGCGTCCTTCCACGGCCCCAACAGTCGGGCGATCCCTCGCGAGAGAGGGACCCACACCTCCGGGGATGACACGCCCTGCGTGAAATACCGCCGGAGATGCCACTGGAAAGGGCGCATGCGGAGACGGCAGTCCACGACGAGGTCTGTTAGGCTGGCTAACAGGCCGAGGAAACGTCTCCACACCTCCGCACGGGACCGGGGAGCAGAGCCGAGTTGATTGGCGCAGCTCACCACGTCCCGCACGCGAGCTGGGCTCGGCCGGGCAAGCTCCCGGGCAAAGTCCAGCTCGGCTCCCAGGTAGGTCGGCTTGCGTGAAGGGACAAGTTCGGATTTGTCCCAGTTCCATATAAAGCCGAGCCGTAGCGTCCACCTCACCAGGGCCTCGACTTGCCGGAGCAGGAGGCCCCTCGACTCGGCTACAAGTAGCCAGTCGTCGAGGTAGACGTGAAGCCTGAACCCGCGCTCCAGTAGGAAGGCCGCGAGGGCTCCCACGACCCGCGTAAAGACACGGGGAGCCGGCCTCAGCCCAAAGGGTAGCACCCAATTGCGGAAAATCCGGCTGCCGACTGCAAACCCGAGCAGGTCCCTCGACATAGGGTGAATGGGTACGTGAAAGTACGCATCCCGTAGGTCGAGGGACGCAGCCCAATCCCCCGGCCAAAGCGAGGGGAGGAGCTGTGCCAGCGTGTTCATGCGGAATGACTCGACTGGCATGTATCGGTTGATCCTCTTCATGTTGAGGATCATCCGCAGCTTCCCCGACTTCTTCGGAATAATGAAGATGGGGGAGAGAGACAACCCTGGGGGAGGGATAGCAGAAGAAATTAATTTTCCGGGGATCCCCTCGAACGGCTGGACAGTCTCTCCCTACCTAAACAATAAATTTTTGTTACTGACAAATTTCGCTGAGGCGAAGAACACAGTAAGCACACCTACCCCAGGAGCCCAGCACCTGGTGGGACCCGGGATAACCGCTATTTGGCGGTGAAGG
The DNA here is from genome assembly GCA_036244855.1 of Temnopleurus reevesii. Lineage (NCBI taxonomy): Eukaryota > Metazoa > Echinodermata > Echinoidea > Temnopleuroida > Temnopleuridae > Temnopleurus > Temnopleurus reevesii. The sequence goes on from BQKZ01000250.1 coordinate 24,516, forward strand.
CCGAGTGAGTGACTGGACACACCACGAACAAACGAAACTTTATTGGTGTTTGTTCCTCTTTTTTTTTTTTTTTTTTTTTTTTGTGTCCGGGACACCCGTTCGACAACAAAACTGAGTTCGGCGACCGAACTAGTACAGAAATTAAAACAACACTTTATATATACAATATATCGATGTTTTTATTTATTTTATTTTTTTATTTATTTTTTTTTGTGTGTGTTTTCTCAAGCACGACGAACGTTGTGATCACATTAATACAATATATACACTATCATCGAAACTTCAATGATGAAGACGAGAAACACGAAAAAAACAAACGACGATTCGAGCACGTAAAACGACTTAGTTATACACGAACGAAACGATTCAAGATGGCGATGACCTTAGCACATCCGGGCGTCTCGTGACCCCGGAAGTGTGTTCGCTACGAGGCGGCTGTTTTAAACCACGCGGAGCTCAACGAAACCAATAATAATCACAATTTCGATTTTGGTAACGAGTCAAGGCATCTAATAAATTATAAAATAAGGAAACACCCTCCCGAACAACCCCAACCGACGGAGGTGAAAAGAAACCCGAATTTCGTAGGAAACACGAGTGTTCCAATCACCACCCCACACCTAGCGTTCAAACGACACGGGCGGAAAACGGGTTGTTTTAGAACGACAAATGATATTTTAGCGATGTCAAATCCCTAAACAGGAGGGAGGTACACACAAACACACACTAAAATAGCTCTAGGACGTATACAAGAGGTATTTTAATGCACAATTTCTAATTCGCAAACCACAAAAACGCAAAGGAAAGATCTCACCGAGCGTCGGTAACATGCACGTCTGATCAGTAGGGGAGCGAATGGAGTGAATGAATAGAAATGAGTCGAGCTCTATTACGTCATCTCGCGGTGACGGGCGTGAGGCGGGTACTTTGGGGGGGGCGTTCATATAAGGAAAAATTTCTAGTTAGTTGTATATTCGGTCGTAGCTGTGTTCGTGGGAACAAAGCAAAATGGTAAGAGAGGGCCACGCGATTATTGATGTAAATTTTAAAATTCACAGAGATTTGACGATCACTGCCGCTCATGGGGATCCGTGCGATCTGCAACACTGACGTAATAGAAATTAGAAATTTTTAGAAATGGATTAATCTAAAATTTAGAACGATAGTTCAACACGATTCTTCTGAAAATACATGCAGAATCGATAAAGAAATGTTATACCCCGACCGAATAGTGGGATTTTGTTGACTTTTCACAAAAAGGGAGAAAATGTGAAATTTTGAATACAGAGAGAATGAGGAGTTGTCCGACATGACGTCACAGATTCCATCAAATTTTGCCCATTGCAAGGATCCCCATCAGCGGTAGGGATCGTCATATCGTCTGTAAATTTGAAAATTCATAACTATTGAACGGGTAAGGGTTGTCCGATTTTGCTCAAATTTTCAGTTTGTTCATCTGATTTTTCTTCATTCAATGGGAGCCCAATAATTCCAGGGGTTAGTTTCTCTTTCATATATGTGCATGCACGCAATGTAAGGGATGGGCTCCAGGGGCCCAGGCTCCTGGGGTCAGAGGTATGGGCCACAAAATTTCAGGTGAAAAAGGTGCCAAAGTTTTTTTGTGTGTGTTCTTTTTGGTTTTGTTGTCAGCTACAGGTGTACTCAGGGGGCGTAAAAATTGCCAAGAGAGTGCCAAACTTGATAATATTTTTTTGTATTTTTGTTTACTTTCATATTTTAATGCTTGTCAGTTCAAGGTGGGGGGGGGGTGGTGGAAATCCTGGGTGAAACTCTCTGTGTATAAAAAATAAGTGAACAAAGAATTCAACACATACATGAACAAATCAACCCATTTTACAGAGCTAGAATTTGATAGTATTATTGTCGACTCAGAATCATGAATAATTGTTGACAACTGATATCCACTGAGTGTTTACAAAATTGGTCCAAGCACAATTATAGGTCTGCAACCCTTTGTTATGTATGCACACAGAATTTTGTTAGATGGCACTTTCAAGATTTGGAGAGTTTACGCATAAAGTTATGGCAGAAGAGACAATAATAATAAAATGATAATAATGAAAGATTTTTATATAGCGCATAACACAATCATGCGAAAGTCCCTATACGCTTAATAGTAGAACATAGAAAAAGAGACAGGAGTCGGGGAACTGAGATGTTAAAGGTTACTTCTGAATATTTCATATCATGGTGTGATATTTTTGAGGTAGTTTGGCAGGCTATTCCATATTCCATTTGTTGCATTTTTAGGTTAGAGACCTACATACGTACAAGTGTTGCACACTGTTTTGCCTGCACCAATCATCAGCAGCTTCCAATCGATTTCAAATCAATTGCAACACCCTGCTCTCCGCTACCAATGTTGCTGTCTTAGTTTTTTTAACATGAAAATGCAATTTTTTTTAACAGTTACCCTTGCTCATAGCAAAATTGCTCGGACTGAAAAAAAAAATTTGACTTCGAGAAAATTTTGGGAAAATATAAAGAGAAGAGGACTTTAAAAGACCTTTGACTTCATGGGTGATGATTTGATTTAAATGCAAAATCGATTTAGGCCTGGTTAAATGCACATTCAAATAATCATATTTACAGTGTAGATCAAAGAGATCTTAAACCCAGTTAAACCCAGAAGGGAAAGCTACCATTTCCCTATTTTCCTCATAGGGATCCTACTCAAAATCAGGTAAACAGTAGCTATATGTACAACAAGCAGACCAAATCCAGGCAGTTTACTTAATGCCATCTTCTTGTGGAAGTTCATGTATATACAGCATCATCTGGAGAAAAATACTTTGCTTTTTACAGGGCCACAGGCGCAACCATCTTAATGAATGATCAGACATAAAATAATATACTTGCAATGTCCACACAAGAAAAAAATATCTCAAACCAAGGTCAAAATGACAAAGGATGGTTTTGCTTTTTAAACTTCTCTCTCTTGGTTGATCTCTCTCTACAATATTATTGGAGAATCCTCATGCCTAGATACTCTGATTGCAAAATACAAAGGTTGTTCCAGAATCAGAGCCACATAGTATTTTGCTTAAATCTGCATCTCTGATAACATATGTTTCTCAGGGACTCAATCAGATACAAATTACACATTTATGATATCAATGAGCATAATGAAATTTACATTTATTATGAAAAGTGAGAAAACATTGCAAGTGGCCAGTAACCCATCAGTTATGGTTAGATTATCATTGCAAGTGTTTTGGGATTAAATATATGATGAAATACAATTAAGACCGATGCTTGACTAAATTCAAATGGTAAAAAAAAATGTGATATCGCCAAATCTGCAACAGTACACACAAAATCATATTTTCATTTAATGCTCGAAAGCATTTTAATGAGAATGATAATTGCAATCATCTGCAGGGGGCCCGTAACATAAATGTTTGCAATAAATCGCTAATATGAGTTTGCAATCAATTGCAAACCATGATTTACCATAGGCTTACGACTGATATCAATCGCAAACCTTTATCTTACAGGCCCCTGGACAGCCAAGAGACAGACACAAGCATGATCCACCACATCTAACAGTAAGTCTGGGTTTTCGGGGCCAAAATTATTTATATTAATTTGCAGTCATTGAATTTCGCATACATGCATTGACGGAATTAACCGCTGTGTTTTTTTTTCTTAATTCTGTCAGTGCACTTTAACGGCTAGATCTGGGTCTACTCTGAAGTGAAGTAAGCAACTGTAAGTATTCAGGCCTGGCCCTTTATAGAGCTACGTGTAAGACAAAGAATACCCTCATACATACTTGACAATAGCCCAATCGTGCTATATCATCACCATTCTTTTAAGTCTACATTTTTTATCAGATTTCATGTGCCCTGGATTACTACAAGTGTGTGAATCTCACTCTGTCATAAGCAAAATCAGGTTACAGTGACTGAACTGATACGTCGCTCAAGCTACATTTAAGTTGATGATCAAGAATCTAAAAACTAAATTTTTAAGGCCGATATTTTAATAGTATCACCACCATCACCAATCATAGAGGTATGGAGCTGTCATGTTAATATGTATGTCATATGAATATGTAAATTTTGTACATCATATCAATAGTACAAAAATTGATGAGATATTAAAAATTCAATATCACCATCATGAAGAGGGACATATATTGTGGCCTAAACTGGAAATTTAATGAATGGGCAAGAAATAATGAAAACATATAAAGATCAGCAGCTTTGCTTCCCTTTGCAGAAAAATCACTGGTCTTATGACAATGATCTAGATGCTTCCATTCTTGCAAATAGATCATTAAAATTTTCATGTAACTACGTAGCTCTAAACATTCATAAATTTTGTTCCTTGACATTTGCCGTCAACCTAGTCTATGTAGATATCTTTCATCTTTGCATTTGATGGGCGCAAATTTACATCTTCTTCTATGTTGGTTTCCTCCACTTGCTGGAGAACTGCAGTAATTTTGCAGGGATGGAGTAGAACTATTATACAATGGATGGAGTTACATGTGGCTCTAGCAGTGTGCAGTGGCTTGATCAACAACAAATCTAGTGCAAAGCGGTGTCTACAAATTAATATGAGACAGCTTATTGACAGTTCTAGTCAATTTACTGTGTGGAGGGACATTAGTCCGAAGGCTTCGGGCCTCTTCATTTGGGTGGTTCTTACACCTTGTTCCACCTGGCCACCCTGCATTTGAAATGCAGGTGGCCAGGTGGAACGAAGTGAAACAACCACCAAAGTGAAGAGACCGAAGCTTTCTGACTAGAGGGACATGATCATTTCGTAAATCAAACTTTGACATAATTAATACTTTAATGCTGGTACCTATGACACAAACGGATACGCAAACGGTTTCAAGTAATGATATAATTATTACAACTACTTAATTAATTACAATAGAAATTAGTATGGTCACGATCTACACCTAAAATGCCGTAATAATCAATTTTGATCGTGGGCGTAAACGGAAAGACAAGACAAGACATTGTCATTGCAATAAAATTCGTGAAATAGTGTTCTGCTAAAGAATAGGCCTACAATATCTAGTTTATTTCATGCAAAAAATATTCCAAACTAATTGTACATTTAAAGAGATGTGTTATGTAATATATTACAATCTAAAAATGCTTAAGAAAAACGGGACCAGAAAAACTTTAGTTTAAGAATTATTGTAAACCCACCATCATACGTGCTCATGCAGCGCGTTTCGGAGTCCGGCCCTGCCGGACCGGGCGGCTGGCACTGCCTGCCATATACGGTACACGAGCGAAACTAAAACATACGAAAACAACACCAATTTATACGATTACAAACCACAATCAATTAATATTGAATCTTAATAACACACGTTAAATATATAGGGTTCTCAATGCTTACTCTCTTTTGAGACGTAAATTCCAAATTTTCGTCCATAATTGTGAAATGCTGTAATAACTCTACAGTCAGCACGAAGATTCAGCTCTAGCGGAAAAATGTGTATATTGACAACATACATATACATTAGTAGGCGCTGTGTTGCTTGTTTTGATTGGTCAAAATTAGTCAGAAAGAAACATTGGACCAATGATCTACTCTGTACTGTATGTAGACGGCTAATAGCATCCATACATATATTATAATTCATAGTAGTATTAGATCATATGTAAAAGTGTGAAAAGTATGTATATTCATATAGTTTCTGCGCTTTGTACATGTTATGATATGTCGAGTTATGTTTTGACAGAATGACATTTCTCGCTGACAAAGAAGACACACCGTCTTTACTCATGAGAAGGAGACCACAGTTCTGTTTGATAGAATATAACAATCATTCGATTTGCTTTTCATGAGAACAAACGAAAGACAGTAATAGCTGGTTCCTTTACATTCCATTCCTCTTGTCTAGCACTTTCTTTACCAATATTGGTCCTCCTATCTCGAAATTATACAGTTTCGCATAGAATGTTCCTGTAACAAAATTTACAGGTAATATTCATCAACTATCTGGTAAGCATCAGTTAAAAAAAAAAAAAAAAAAACAATCCCATAATACAAGAGAAAAGATAGCTCTTCTCAAAAGCCACAGGGTAATTTTTGTGAGCAACATAAGAGTTAAGTAAAATACGGTTGTCACGTGAAAATGAAATCATTACTTTGTTTGAATGCATATTTTTCAAATTCCTACTCACATTATAATAACACTATAATCTAGCATATGGATGGGTACACTTTTAAAAATGTATTTTATCTAAAGCCACACTTTTGGGGAAGTATGGTTTTGTGAAAATAATTATTGTGAAGTTGATTTTCCACAAATTCATTTTGGAAACTTTTAATGTAAAACATGTCCATATTGATAATGTAGACTCTACTCATTGATAACATAACAAATAAGACACTTACAACATACCTCCAATTAAGAATCTTTCCACGTTTGCTCATTGATACTAAAAATTTAAAAGGGGGGGTACTCATGTGACTTTCAAAAAAGGGACATTATTCATGTGTTTCCAATCACTCATTCGATATTGGATCATACTCATTTTTATACACATGCACGCCAGTGATATGACAGACGATGCCTGTAATTTTTGCTACTGGACACATCCTGCTAAAATAAATTGTTGTGCTACTTACAATCAGGGAGAGTAGAAAACTTTTTGGCCGGTATTCCGATAGCGAGGTTAAAGTTAACCCTGGTCTAAATCTGTGGTTTAAGTATGGATAGCCAAAAGTGCCAAACCTTCACTCACAATGAATACTTTTTATGTTAACTGCTCTCTTTTCACATGCTCTAATAATGAAGAAAACTATTCAGGTTTTCATTCCGAGACAGTTTTAAATAACATGAGTACCATATGTGCTGGTAAATTAAACATTGACTGTTATAGATTCAAGCCTCTTTTGGCTTACCATACTTAAACCCCAGGTTTAGACCAGGGTTAACTTAAACCTCGCTATCGGAATACGGGCCTTTGTGTCTAGTAATGTAGCTATTGTAACGCACGAGTATATCCAACATTGTAATGTTTTAAACAAAAGATGGCGCTATATCATTCTCGTTTGACACAAGATTTTTCTAATCGAAACACGTGCAAACTGAAATTACTATAATGTTTTAAACAAGAGATGGCGCTATGCCACTTTTCAAACACCGCTTGTACGTTACAAGACATGCGATCATTTCAGCCGAGTTGTAACTTTTTAGTTCTGTAAATTAATTGTTCACATAGCGTTTAGAGGCAAGCAGGAGATATTTTGTAGTCAATACCAAAGTGCAGAAAGGCGTTTTAAAGATTCAGAAGTAATGACACTCGGGGAATTTTATAAGAATAAATCATATAGAGAAATAAAAGAACAGGTCTTGGGCCTGTAACATAAAAGAGATACGATAAATCTTGCAATTAATTGCATCTCTTTGGTACACATTTTGCCATAGACTTACAATAAATAATTAATCGTAAGTTTAATTGCATCTTTTATGTTACATGCCCCTATGCTGTTAAAAAAAGGCCTTCGTCATACGTGTATATAGGCTTATGTCACTCATAATTCCTTTTTTTTTTCTTCTTTTTTACTTTGAACATTCGATTGTCCAAGAAGCGTCTAAAAAGATAAATATTTACCTATTTTAAATCTGTATAACGTGAAATGGCCTTTAGGTAGAAGAATCATAATACCTAACCTTATCTTTCTGCACCTAAATATTGGTTACAAAATAAGTAAGTCTGGGTTGTCCTTCCAACTAAATAAACCATATCAATTCAATTTGATAAAAATCAATTTATCTATAGCTTCAATGAACATTTCAAACAAAGTTTTTCCCTATTTGATTAACTTCTTTTGTCCCCCAAATAATAAAATACAATTGTATGTGACGCTAATTAATTCATGCATTATATTTAAGGAAATTTATTTGCTATTATTCATTTTCAAAACAAATGGGCAGTATATGGTGAAATAAACAAACAATAATGCTATTAAATGCCGTATGCCTGTGGATGTTTTCATTTTTGAAATGGTTTAAGTGAATTGTATCTATTTAAAACTACATTTTAGTCAAACTGCATTGACATAAAAATCAATGTCTTGTTTGAAAATGAAACTGCCTTATTATTATTATTATTTTTTTTTTTTTTGCTGCAATTGTGATCATTACAATTCTGGAAAAAAAAGTAAAAATGGTGCCCCGCGGGGAAAACAATAGAGATAAAAACAAAAATTAAAATTATGAATCATTATAGAGACTACTTCAAGGGTAAAATACAAATCGTTATGAAGATGGATAAGAGTAACATGATTCATTCTCCAGCACGATTATTCGTGATTTATTGTCAAAGCCGAAATTCAAAGCACATGTTCGACATCTCACAAGACCAAGTGTTTCAAAAGTGGCATAGCGCCATCTTCTGTTTAAAACATTATACTAAAGGAGTTTTGTACGTAATTGTATTGGAATACGTCGCGTTTCAACCAAAATAGTATAGCGCCATCTCTCGACAAAAACATTAAACCGCTGGAACGTGTAGCTCTAACATAGAGGTATATAGCCGTGAGCTCTAATGACAAATATTGATTGAGTTAAATTATGGGTTGCTAACAATTATGATTATGATGACAATGATAGCAACGACAACAATGATAATGATACAAATAATTATGATTGTTAGTCATTGTTCAAATTCAACATGGTTTTGAAGCTTATTAGGATAGGATAGGATAGGACGTAATTTAGAGGCGTGTTTGATTTGATTTGATTTTATTTTATTCGTCATAATACAAGAAATGACAAGGATATCCCATGAAAGCCGAAGGCTTATTTCCAATGGGGTCCTTAAGTACAAACAAACATTATACAAATAAAAGACAAAAACAAGTAAATAGACATCAAAGCAATAGGAATGATACACATATATTTACTAGAACTTTAAATACACATGATAATTAACTTGCTAATGAAAAAGGACAAAATATATAACAAAATTAATGTACGTAGGAATCATGATTGATGGAGACCCCTTACGGACTCAGTTTTTAGATATCTTTTAAGGACAGTTTTAAAGTGAAGAAAATTTTGTACCGATTTGACATAGGTCGGTAAGGAATTCCAAAATAGAATTGCATTAAAATAAAATGAATTTCCGATTTGGCTAGTGCGTTTTGGTAAAACAAAATTTAATTGGCTGTGTCTTGTATTGTATCCATGGACGTTTGACACACGACAAAAACCATCAGTCAAATAGTGGTCTTCCTTAGAATAATATATCTTATGAACGTGGTGCAATATTAACTGTTTTGCTCTTTGAGTAAAACGCATGTGACCTGCTTCTTGAAGTTCGTTGAATCCAATGTGGGACCTCGAATCTAAATCATTTATGAATCTTGCCATCTTATTTTGAATTATGTTGAGTTTTTTGACATCACTTTTACATAGGCTACAGAACCAAGCACCACTAGAATAATCAAATAGGCACTGTATAAGTGCAAATACTAATATACGTCTTGAGCTTTTGTTTAGGCAACTTCTATATCTATATAAGAATTTAAGGCGTGAAATGGCTTTTTTGGCAATGCTATCTACTAAATCTGTCCACGAAAGGTCACTCGACAAAGTCAATCCTAGATACTTTACTGATTCGTTTCTTTCAATTACTTGGTTGTTAATGGTAACACAAAAATCGTGTGAATATTTTGATCTTCTTTTTGGACCAAACAAAATACTTTCAGTTTTTCCCAGGTGTAAACTCGATCTATTGTCAGACATCCACTTAACACAATTTGATAATTCGACACTTAATTTATCCGAAATGGACTTAGGATTCGGATCAGAATATAATAAGACACTATCATCGGCATATAAGATCAACTTAGAATTTTTAACACAGACACACATATCATTGATATAGCAAATAAACAATAGGGGTCCTAAAATGCTTCCCTGTGGGACGCCACATTTAATAGGTAGATAATCTGATGTGACGTTTTGCAAAGTTACTACTTGACTTCTATCACTCAAGTAAGACCTAAACCAACCAATGCTTGTGGGGTCGAAGCCCATCACTTCTAGTTTCTGTAAAAGTATATTATGATTCACCATATCAAACGCCTTCTGTAGGTCGAGTAGTACCATACCATCATGTATCATGATGTATCGTGTATCATTCAATTCTGAATATTTACGCCAGAAGAAGAAGGGAGAAAGAGGATCGCCATTTTAACGTCTCCATCCGAAAGACGGTATGCGACCAGGATTCGAACCCACAGGCAGGAACTAACCCAAATCTATGACTGTCCCGAACAGCTTGATTTCAGGTACACGCCACGGCGCCTCAGTCAAACTTGGAACAGTTTGTGATCTTATATACCAATTTGGAACAGTTTGTGATCTTATATACCAATTTGTAAATATGAGTAAATTCATCTATCATATTGTTATGATAATTTGTTCTTGCTGTTTGAGGTCCTCCGCCTCACTAGCTTTGATATTATTTCTATAGGGTCCTTTTACCATCACCAAACTGTATTATCCTGTATACATTTATATTTTGAAATGTTTATTATTTCTGCTATTGTTGATTGGTAGTATAGTCATTCATTTATTCATTCATTCTTCCATCGATAATGATGACCATGAAATGCTATAAGATAATCTCTTGTTATTTATTATTGGTTGTTTTATTTTATTTATTCATTTTTGGTCTATTTAATGGCTGAAAAAGTTCAATGTATATGTTTTAGAAAAGAAAAGATGAAGAGGTGACAAATGAGAGGGTGGGATGAGGGGAGGAGGAGAAGAAAATGGAGGACGAGAATTAGGAAAAGTAGAAGGAGAAGAGGAGATGATAACAATGCACGTGACGCAATATCATTTCTACAATTATGTCCTTTCCAATCAATATTTTTTTTTGTGTTATCGATAACATGATTAGCAGAAGGGTCGACATTAATGAATTTCCAATGTTGAAAAGAGGCTTTTTTTTTTTAAAGTGAAAATAATTTCTGGTCTCATCTACAAAGAGACACGAGGTGTACTGAAGGTCTTCTTCAATACAAAAAAAAATATAATATAAAAAAAAATAGCTGTCGATGCACAAGGAGGGTTCGTTCATGAAAATTGAAATAGTTTAAATAACTTCCGAGAGCAGGATTGCAAAAATAGGGGTTCAAAAATTTGTGACAAGCAAAAAAAATACAACAATTTGTATATTTTCTTCCGCCAGTGAGCTGACAAACAATACAAAGATCATTTGTTATATTTCATGACTAATTTTTTTAGTTTTCCACCGCCAGCCTTAGACCCCCCCCCCCCCCCCCCCCNGTCATGCGCCCGATAACATTTATAGAAACAGATAAAGCAAGCATTTTTTAAAACAAAACAATACATTTTCTTACTGCATGTACGAGTACTTTTAGATTATGAATGTTATTTTAGCATTTATCTATTTTAGCAGTGTCGATGTCTACAGGGCGTTTATCTAGCACATGCGTATTGTAGTGAGATATAAACACGCGTGAGAAATACCGTCTATCAAGTATCATTTACGTTCCTGTTTTTCCCATTATTTTATTTCTTTCAGTGTGTATTGATAACAACCAACTCTCTCTATTACTTCCTTGATCGTGCAGCTGTAGATGTTTAAAAGATATATCATTGTCAAGCACTTGAACCCTTTAAGTTTTGCATCGACAACACTGCTGCTGGAATAGTTGCCAGCGGCGCTCGCTCAACTACCCCTGCCAGACTCTCCCCGGGAACAAGAATCACCTGACCGCTCACAGCAGACTCTCACTGGCTGGATTGAAACTGGATCTGGTTGCTGAAGTTGTCAGTGTATTGAGCCATAATATACAGTTTAATTGCTGCTAAAGGAGTGCACTAGAGTGAGACTGTATCGATCATGGTATGAAGTTTAGATAGATATTTGGCCTTTCTTCGAAAGTATAAGATATATCAAGCAATTTATCTTTGCATTCTTGTCATTCAATTTATTGAATCTGGACATTCAAAATAAAAATGATTGACATTGTGAAGGAAAAGAAATCGCCAGTTGAATTCCCATTCGCCAAATTCAGAAAATGAAGAAAAATTATTGGGACGTCATCGATGTATGTTGAGACTATCTTGTCAAAGTTTTTCTTCTTTGTCTCAGTAAAAGACAGTAGCCTATATTTATAAAGAAGATTAGAGTCCAGAAATAAAGAAATAAATGAACTGTATAAATTATTGATATCTAATTGTACGTATTTTGTTTATGTGTTGTATTTTAACGAAATTGAATAAACGCATTTGAATTGCATTTGAATTAATTTGGAAAAATGGCTAAAAAGATTAATGTGAAATGAATAAATAATTGGTATTGACTATATAAGTATAGTCATTTGTATAACCTCTCATCACCAATTATCAGGTGGTGATGCAGGCTAGGCTGCAGTCATTTACTCATCTGGTGCCTGACAAATTAGCTAATGTCTGACTACAAACAGGTTTTAGTGCTATGTTGATAGTAAAAAAATTGCTCTTGAGCAAGGGCAGTGCTAGATGCTAGTGCCATCTCTTTTCATCAGAAGTTCTGTAGACTGTGAGATGTTTATGGTGAAATTCCCATACAAATGTTTAAATGTGTTGAAAAAAGATAATGAATAATATATATAACATCAAATAATGGCTATTTTCATAAGAAAAGGTGAATATTGTCAGAATTTTTTGTTTCATTCTTACACATATCATTTTGAAAATGAGACTGATCATCAGTCTCATTTTCAAAAACCCCATCAGTTAGGGGGTCTTGTACAAAAGTTTCAATTGATCGCAAGTTGCAGTCAATCGGAATGTGCCAATGGAAATCATTGTTTCATGTGCGTCTTGTTAGAAGCGCATACCATGTGTGAACGAAAGTGCATGTTAATTTGCAAGTGATTTGCGATCAATGGCAAATTTTGAACAACACCCCAAAAAGGGAAAGAATCACAAAAGTTACTTTCAAAGCTACCACTAACATGCCTCTTCCAATTTAAGCTTAAGGTTCGAACACATATTCACATATATTTTTTTTTAGATAGAAGATAACAGTTCAGGTAAAGACCTTCTCATAGTCATAGGATTACGTAACTGTCAGCTTATCAACTTTCAACACATTTGAATTTGTGATGTTCTTCTTTCTCCTCTATTTCTGTCTCGCAGTCTCACACAATTCTACTGATTCAGCCGGGGGATGTGGCAGACACAAGAACTTACACAGACTACAATTCTGTGAGAGAATGCATGGAAGGTAAATGTACAATGTATTGACTACAAGATCAAGGAAGTGTCGCTAGAAAGTTTCAATTGATCGCAAGTTGGAGTTGGTCAACATGCATCAATCAAAATTATGGTTTCATGTGCTTTTTGTCAGATTAGCACTTCATACGCAATCAATTGCGCTTGATTTGTAATCAATTGCAATTTTATAGAAACACCCCCTGAGACAATCACTTCTATCTGCAAATATATAATAAGAAATTTAAAAAAAATCGGACTACATGTACACACAATTGCAAGAAACTTTAAAAGGTAAAATTTAGATGTGCTCATTCAAAGTTTGGAGGTGATTGTTACTTTGACTTCAAAGTTCAAGTCTTCAACATATTTGTTAATTTCTTAGTTTGCTTTCATTAATTTATTTTATGAAGAACATGCTCCTGTACAAGCAATGTACTGATAGCAAGCGTACCAATTTTTTCAACTCCAAGCTGATGCCTCATCATAAGCACAAAAGCGTATGATAGAGGAGAAGCGAATATACCAAAGTACCATCTTTATCCAATAAAGATGAAAATGTTTGATTCATGGTTAACTTTGAATTTTAGATAAGTTCAATCTCATTCTTCTCTGTAATCCAGGAATATGTCGTATCTTTGAGGAACATCTAAAGAGGTTGCACCCTAACAGTCCATCCATCACGTACGACATCAGTGAACTCTTTGATTTCATTGACAACCTCACGGATCTCAGCTGCCTCATGTAAGTTAGATTATTATGGGGATGCCAGTACCAAAAGTCGGAATTCATGCCATGGGAGTATATTTTCAGGCCCTCTGATCAATTTCAACTGGCTCCCCTGATCATGAGCTTAGATTTTGTATTTCCATTAACTGTACCAGGGCAGGCGCTAGTAAAAACAAAACGAAAACAAGGATTATATAGACTGTTATATTTTCCACAAACACAAGAATGGGAATATTAATTCACGTGGTGAATGGACTTCAGAGCAAAAGTGGCTAAGCACATCAACATTTTAAACAAAAAACGTGTACATGTAAGTACAAATATTTTGCTTACCTGATATCACCATAAAACTAGTAGGACAATGGGATCTTAATGGGGTCACTGGACCATATCTACAATTCTGGGGTTTTGTAGGTAGCAGGTAGTATAGATTGTACAGTAACTGTAGACAAGGATATGACAAATTATAAGTATTTTGTGACAAAATTATTGTTTCCCCTCCAACTCCTAGTATATAAAGATATTTTGTGATTCCAAAACCATGCAGTACTTGTATATTTCCCGTATTATGTAAGAACTAGCAGGGTGCAACGATTTTATCTCTTAAAGTGTAACGTGGTACATACTAGTGTGCGCTTGTAAGCACGTGGCAAATTGTCACACGAGCTCTTGATTGTGCGTGCCTTGTAGTTTTCAAGTGATACGGTACCATATTAATTGGTTAAAATCAGAAATTGACCAATGAGATTGAAGAATGAGATCGCACCAAGTGATAATCTATAACACCATTGCACAATTTACTCAAAATTTTAATACTATACATAATTTGTACCTCACTGTCTTTTATTGTTGAATGTTATAATTATGTGTGTTGTATTGTACAGTATATATTACAAGATGTATATCATTGTTTTACCTGCCGTGAGCCTGGAAAGGGGCCATGGGCCTGGTTATGAATGTAAATTACTGGCGCTTGTTTCTAACAAATGCTTGAAATCATTTCTAGAACCTACAACAATTAAATTTCCCTGGTGCCATTGACCAAGTTAACATTAGTTGAAACCTTCCAGGAGAGATTTCAATTGAAGACGTCTTCTCTTCTTAATCTCATTGCAGTTTCCAGCCAACGTCCAACATGTACGTCCCAGTGAACAAGGACTGGATCAAGGAAAAGATCTACCTAACATTGAGGAAGCAAGCTGCCAAGTGATTCTAACTCTTGACTGTCAGCACTTGAAACGAATGAACACTTTTTGAAAAGAAATAGCGTCCATGGTGGAGATTTGAGCATAACTTGAGGAAATTGTTGGAAAAGCTACCATGATATTGTTCCTCAATTTGATTATGTACAGTACATTGTGACATTAAATGTTAACATACAACATTTGATGACTGGGATTATGCGGAGGTGCCAACCACCCATCGTGTGCATGAGGATAAAAGTTGAAATGTGAATCCCAAACAGCTCCACCAAGTGTTTTTTCATGAGGGAAAGTAGAGAAACTAAGGGATTTTTCGGCCATGGGGGGGTGGGGGGGGGGGAAGTTAGCCACCCTTGATTTAGAAGGAAAAAATTAATTCTACATTGTAAAACACCTCAAACTTCCACCATCATTCAACTCACTTGAAGTATGATTGTGAAAGTTTGAGATGTTTGTTCATGCCTTTTTTTCTTCCAAACTAAGGATGGGGAAAAAAACCTGCATGGCCAAAAACCCTCTAAATTTTTATCATGTTTCCTCTCATGAAAAAGAATAATAACTGGCTCAGGTTTTTCATTAATCATATTTTGATTTCTATCCTCATGCATTTTCCAAACGGAATAAAGTTGTCAAGAAACAAAAAACAGGTTGTTGAAAATATTAGAGCAGGATCTCTGAGAAATCTTTCACGTTCAAAGATTCAAGACTCAAGAGGAATATTTTCCTATAATTCCTCATTTGATTCTGTTGCTTTCTGACGTTCTGATTAAATAATTCATCATGCAGCAAATGATATAAGAACAAAATATTTGGAAGAGTCAGTGGGTTAATTTTGGACATTTCACTGTATTCACTGTGAGCAGACAGGATTAATGATTTTGGAGAAAAAAAATGTAACTTCATTCAGGCATCCACAACAGCTCGATACAGACAAAAGAAGGTACCCTCACTATGTATTGTGCAACGTCTACTTGACATATTTCAGTAGAATAAGAGGGAGTGACTTTTCTTTTGTGTGCATCTAGCTTTTTGTAATGAAGTTGTTTATTTTGCCCAAAAGCTGTTGTCCCTTCTGCTCATGGTGATAAACTATTGGAGAATCAATGTCTGTTGTTGGTTGTAATTATCTCATTTCAAGTTAGGTTTTGTATTGCACTTAAAAAACACAAAGACTCTTTCACAAAGTGTAACTTTTCTGAAAACGTAGTGATTACTATTTTGCTTGCTTCAAGTCTCTACAAATTGCAGATGATCACTTATAAAGTAAACGTAGTTTTTTAATCACTTTATGCTTCTGAAGATGCAAATTTACAATATTGCATTTCACTTTCAATTGTGAATGTTGTAAGTCGAATATTCACAAAAATGTTTGGTTTTGCAGTATTTTAGTACTACACTGTACTTAATTACTCTGTCTGCACTCTGGTATTTCTATGTAAAACAGTACATTTTGCTTGATTAACTATTACTTCATTTAAAATTTAGATTATTTTACTATAATCATTTCTACATGTAAAGATTTGTACTGGGACTATTAGTAATAAAGTATAAAGTTACTTGCCCTTTTTCCAGAGTAGCATTTTCTTTAACAAGTGGGTTGGCAAGGAAATTTCTTATTAAAAAATCATTGCTTGGAGTAACCTGTGGCAAGAAGATAGCCTTTTAATTCCCTTTATTCCGTTGAAAAGATATCTGATTATAAGACTTCATTTGCATAATATACATTGGTGTTTAGTAATTATGTTGTCATTTTTTTAAATGTTACTTGTATCTTCATTCATCAGAAAATATTGGTTTGATATGTTATCTTCATAAGTGAATATTTAGGGGAAAGATGCTATTCAAAGGAAAGGTTTGTTAATCTACATTACCCACAAAGAACTAGACAGTCGTTTGAATAAGAGGCTCCTGATTATCAGTTATCCCTTTAATATGTGAAATGATAGATTATGTAACGTTACTTTAGTCTGCAATTTCTATCAGAAAATGGCAACTCCCTTCACTCATCATATTACAGTGGATACTGCTTGTTGTGCAAAATGGTCATGCGCCCTCTAGTGGTGTATATTCTACAATGAGTTTCACTGATACAGACATTTGGAAGCTGAGAGAAAATTAATTTTAGTTTTACAAAAAATAAGATGTTTGCTTTGAGTTCAAATTCAAGTATTGTGTATTGCAGACGAATCAAACCATTGTTTGTTCTTTTTAAAAGCGTTTTGTAATAAAACCAAACAAAAACTGAATTGCGTGAGTTAATTAATTTGTCTCAAAATGAACTTTGGTCATCCAAGAATTATGTGATAACTCTCATGATACACTCTGAAAGGGGTGCAAATATAAGCGGAGGGATAGAGAGAGAAAGAGAGAGAGAGAGAGAGAGGGGGGGGGGGGAAGATGGAGAGAAGAAAGAGAAGGTTCGGGAGATCAAGATCGTGGAGACGTGAGGAATAGAAAGAGCTTGGTTGGAGTGACACATTTGAAGAAGGAAATGGAGGTATTGAGGATGGGAGAGAGACGGGGTGGAAGATAGGGGAAGATAGAGACGAAAAGCTCAGGAAGAAGAGAAAAGGGAATGAGAGAGAGAGAGAGAGAGGGGGGGTTATAAACTGGGAGAAAATGAAAGGGAAGTAGGAAGGGGAGGGAAAGAGAGTGAAATGGAGAAAAGGTAGGGGTGATTGAACGTTCCCATTCCGTTCTAATGTTATTTATTTCCATTAAAACTTCTGAAATTGCTGTTAAAGGGGAATTACACCCAGACATTGATGTGTAGTCAGTAAATGAAGAAAAATAGGGTGAACAAACTGTGAAAATTTGAGCAAAATCGGATAATCCATTCAAAAGTTATGAAATTTTAGAGTTATCATGTCCACCCGTGATGGGCATCCTTAAATTGGCAACATATAGCCATATTAGCATAATCTGTGATGTCATACATGGAGAACTCCTCAATCACTTTGCACTCTATTAAAAATAGAGCAATATCATATTTCCAATGAGAAATCGACAACGTTCTTTCTGGAATGTTTGCAGAATTGATGTGGCTATATTTTATGTTACTGAAAAAATAAAATTTTGTCTACTTTTCTGAAAAAAAGAGGAAAATGTGAAATTTTGTATACAAAGTGAATGGAGAGTTCTCCATGTTGGCAGCCATTTTGTGCTTCTACGTTACCAATTTGAGGAGCCCATGAGGGGTGTAAATCAAAACTTTGAAAAGTCACAACTTCTGAACAGACAGTCCGATTTTGCTCAAATTTTCAGAGTTTTTTCATCATATTTTCCCTCATTTACTGACAGCAAAATAATGTTTGGGTGTAATTCCCCTTTAAGTTTTGTCAAAATAATGAAATTTGCATAGGCCTAAACTTCCCTAAAGTAACATATAGCGGAATTTTTCGTATCAATTTTTACCGGAAACTTTATTATTTTGAAAATAAAAGTTTATCTTTCCATTCCGTTCTGACGTCATTTATTTGCATTTTAGAAACTCTCAAATTTGCTGTAAGTTTTGCCAAAATAATGAATGAAAATCGCATGGGCACAAATTAATTTGTACCAAAATTTTGAGAACTCAACTCGGCTCGGAAATTTATCATTAATTTGAAAACTATTTTGTCTCACCAGAATAGCAGCAAAATATAAAAAAAAACATCATAATCAAACTTTTTGGAATAAATTCCTATTTGTTACTTTTTTTTATAACATTTTTTCTTAATTCGTCGGATAACAACATTATCAGATTTTTTTTTTTTTTTTTTTTTTTTTTTTTTTTTTTTT
>BQKZ01000250.1:57653-143019 GCA_036244855.1 Temnopleurus reevesii
AGGCTCAAAAGCATCTTCCTCCATACCCTGTTGTAGCTCGATCTGATATGTCTGCAGATGGATTGGTGAATACCGGAGACTTCCCCACAAGAAATAATTTTTGCCAGAGAATTTTGCGACGAAACACAAAATTTGTTGATTTATGTGTATGAATTATTGTGCGCGTATGTGGGCGTCTTTGTGTGCAGTTTGTGGGTCTGTTTGTTTGTGGTTTACTTTGAGTGTGTGTGTGTGTATGTGTGTGTGTGTGTGTGTGCGTGTGTGTGCGTGTGTGCGTGTGTGTGTGTGTGTGCAATTGCAAATGCTTGTTTGAGCTTGCCCTTATCTGTCCAACTGCCGCACGACCAAAGGTTGTTTTTGTCTTCACCTAGCCACTTGGCGCAAGTGACATTTTGTTCCTCAAGAACAATCGTCTCTTGTTCAGTCATGCATGCAATAATGTACATAAAAATGATACCAAAATGTTCTTTGGAAAGTGCTCTTTCAGGACATACCATCAAATTCAGGATGATAATTTTAGATTCCGAACAGGACAGCTTCAAAGTTGGAGGACATTTTTTTTAACTCACCCTGTATACTTGGGCTTTAATTGGCATGCTTGCTGTTCATTGTTCTAGACTTTCTTTAAATCAGGGTTCTTTCAACCTGTCGATTGCAAATCACTCTTTCCTTTTCATTGTAACAGGTGTACTGTACAGTAGCCTACACAATTTGCAAGAACGTCTTCAGTTTATCTATATAGGAAGAGAGGAGGCGACTCTCTCCTTTGCTCTGTCATTTGCACATTATTAGGTATACACCCATTTGAAATCTCCGCTCTTCATCAGACACACATAAACTTGTTATACCAAAGTATAGACTCAAAACAGCTGAAAAGCGCTTCTCAGTAGCTGCTCCAAAACTCTGAAACAGTATCCCTCTTGCAATACGGGCAACTTCAAATTCCGCTACGTTTAAAAAACATCTTAAGACTTACCTTTTCCCACTGTAATCAAATTGTTTTGATTTTTTGTTCTGTTAAATTTTAAAGTGCTGTGGTACTCTCTGTTTTTAGCGCTATAGAAATAATTCTATATTATTGTATGATGATAATAAGGGATGCATATAAAGCCTCACATCCCCTAAAGAACTAAACAAAGTGATCAAGAACATGTATGTTTCCTTCTGAAATGTTCAAATCTTATTACGATGAGTAAATTTTATGGTAATGCTTTGAATTCTTAAGTAGAATATGAACTACATTTGAAACATGTATGGTAGAGCTTTGGTAAATGTGGTCAATCTGGATTATCCCAAATTCTCCTGTATTAATCCATAAAGCAGCTCAAGCAGCATTGATTTATAAGGCTTTAGGAATATTAGTCCATACAATATTACAAGTCGGGAATGAAGGGGAATTTATTATACGATCTGCTGAGAGCAAATAAATGCAACACCATATTTGAGTTGAAATTAATCACTTTTTGAGATTATGATTATAGGAGTTAAACCGTGACTAAATTGTATTGGTTTTGTCTCATTTCAAGATTTGATTCAAGGGAGCTGCCCATGGAAATTTAATTTTTCCTCTGATCGTTCAACTCTACCATTTTAGTTAAATATGAGGATTCAAGAGTTGAGCTACCTTTCTTACAACATTTTGGCATCTCTTTTAGCCCAAAGCTGTTTTGTCCATTTATGTTCTGTACATTGTGCTGTACCATAAACTTGATAATTTGATTTGTCATGTGTACATAGCAGTTACTTTAAGTACGTTTGTGCACGCAAAGATATCTAACAATTAACTTCAGAGTAAATATTTTTTGCAGGCTTCTCATTGTAGATTTCAGTAATTCATGTTACTAAGGGCAGATTCACCATGAATTTCAAATTGGCCAATTAAAAAAAAGAATGTGTTTTGCTACAGTTGGTGTATGCATGTTCCAAATTTGTAATTTATGTTAATTTATAGCCTTACACATCCTTTCTTACAACTGAAATTCACTTCTCGAAAAGCTGATAGAATAGAACTCCCTGCAAGAATCACCACTCTTTATAACATTTTTCCCTATCATGCTGTTATTATGTTAAATGTATACCTACAAGAATGTACATGTACAAACTGTATGCATATTATCATACGTTACCTGTGACTATTATTTGATTAAATAGATAATATTACATTTATTTGACCATATTCAAGTAGATTTTACATTTATGCATTTAGTTCCCAGTTACCCTATGTGACTTTATATTCCATATGCTAGCATTGTGGTGGATTGAGCTTTAGTGCAAATCCCTGGTTCTTTCGAATTTTGAATTGTACAACAGTTCAAATATTTGTCATTGAAATTATTGCACCTCCGTTGTTTGCTTATCAGAAAAGTAGACTATGGCTTTAATCTGGGCCAAGTAGATTTCAGTGTTGAGATTGCTCGCTCCATATTACCGTTATTGGAATATAGTCATAATTTATATGTGATGAATTATTTCCTGTTTAATGTGTGATAGAGCATTTATGTGAAAGATTATCAATACACGAGCACAAACGTTCTCATTCTCCAAATTTGTTAAGTGTAATAGAAGTTGACAAGCATTATGAGCGGCTCTTATCAGCAAAGATATCACAAACCTTTCAAAGTTTTATGGCTTAGGACACACAAAGATCAATACATGTAGTCTCTATCAAAATGGAGGAAGATGATTTTGTATGAAATGTTTAAAATCTAATTATAGAATAATGAGATGCATTTTTGTAAACATACCATGTACATTTTCCTATTTCGCTCTTTGTCAACACCCTTGTTATATTTTGTGACATTTTTGTTTGATTCTTCAATTTTTACCATGATACACACAGAGATGCAGGGTCAATATCTCCCTTCCCTCCAGCTGAAAACTGTAATCCTTCAATACTTTTATCCGATCTGTCTGTCATCTGTAATCTGATCTTTTTGGATTTACATCATCTTTCATTGAAAAGATATGTTTTACAAATAGCCATACTTTCCTCCCTTCTCTATATAATACCCATGATCCTTGAATATAAAGTAAAGTAGATTTTCATTCACTTTAATCCGTTCAGCGTGGATTCGCACGTGTGGTTCCACTTCCTTTTTGGGCAATTAAAAGGACAATTCGAGTAAAGATGTACACCCTCTACTTTATGATGTAACCTTTATTATTATTCATATGTGTATGATCGAAAAGTCAGCAAAGAATGCAAAAGTATGTATCTATATAATCCATTACTATCAAAATACCTATGAAAATAAATGTACTAACTTTAATGAATTCTAGATCTCTTCATGAAAAAAGCCCAAAATTTGCATCAAAGCTAGAATGTACAAGTAGTCATATGTAAAATATATGTCAGTGCTGTTTTGTTTAATATTTTCATCTGTAATCGTACCTGTGTGAAAAGCAGTACATTGTTGTATATTAAACAATTGTTTTATCATTTTTGTTAATCAGCCTAAGCTGTATTGCAAGAAAGTTTTGTAATGATTTAAGATAATATACATGTACATATATGCGTACAAAGAATAATAAAATGTGCAGTTTTACTGAAGAGGGCAGCTCCTACAATGTATTTGATTCTTCAGCCCACAATACTGGAGGAAATATATTTGGTAAAAGTCAGGTTTGTTTTTATTCGATCTGGACTTGGTTAGTGATGGTTGTGCCGATAGCCTAAGCTTATACAGAGAATGGATTTGATAATTATCTCAGATGAGCTGTTTTAAGACACCATACTGCAAAGTACTTGCACTGCCAATTTCATGACAGCTGTCGGATAATTGATGAACCACATATTGGTAAAGTGAGTTAATGAGATTTTGTTTTGAAGCTTTTGTATTGTCCTTGTTTTTGAGCTTTATAAATCATCTCACCCTAGTTATAGTATGTACATGTATGCTCTGCAGAGATGCCAACTGTTCCAGAATGTTTTTGATGTATGTTCATAAGAATTTAAAGACTTCTTTACAAGTGAATGGCATAGAGAATGGTTATTATTGTGACGTTTTATGTCAGATTTGTTCAGTTGTTTCGTTACTCGCTATTTAATTTTAACCTCACTGAATGCATATTCTGGAATAGCTGGCATCTTTGGTTGTATGAATGGAGAACTGTCATGCTCTCTTCTTTCTATTCTTCAAAATTAAAAAAAGGAATTTTTTGAGGGGATAGAATTAATTGAGGTTGAAGTTCTCTATCAACTTCTGAATGGCTGTAATAAAAAAATGATATTTTTTTACTTCATTAATCAAAAATTAATGTAGATAAAAATCAATGAGATATTTCCATGGAAGTGAAATTAACATGGATCGGTGCATCTTCCATTTTCTGAAATACAAATGTACGGTTGTATTTTTACTTCTCTTCTAAAAACATTTCATCCATTTGTATGCTTGGCAGCTGTGCTAATGCAAGATTGATAATGGTACTTTGCAGGCTAATGAATATCACATGGAATGGACATAGGAACGTGACAATTTGTGAATCGTTGTCGGTGGCGGAGGAATGAAAATGCACAATTTTTTATAGTATTCCCAGTTGAAAATCTTGAATTGAAAGTGCTGTTGCATTTGTAAGAATCGATGCCATTATATGCTCTCTATGGATTTTTCTTGTTGTCCAGATGAATCTATGATGTAAAAGGGTTTCAACAATAATTAACACAACATTTTGGTTAATAAAATTAATATCCCTGGGAATCAACATTCTTGCATCACCATTATGATAATAAGGCTTCACCAGGTGAAAGCAGTAACCAAATTTTGAGTTATATTGTATGAATTTTATCAGTTGGTGAAATACTTTTGTTAGAATTATTCTGTATATTATAACTACAATATAGACTATTGGCATGTACATTGCTGTTAATTTTTAAACAGACAAATGCATAATTTTGCTTACGGAGTAACATTTGGCCTGCCAACAATTGACATAATTTAGATATTGTTCATTCTGAAAAATCTATTTTTAGGTGAAAAGGTAGGAAATGAAAAGATTCTTTATTCTTTATTATGTGCATCAAAACTTTGAGTAGCTAAAGCACATAGTTTGTCTTCTTGTATTAAAGTATCAATATATGTTTTAAGTATAGAGATCATGCTGACAAATCGGCTTTAACCTATGTATTGTATGTATCACATCAAATCTAAATCTAAAGGTGCTTCAATACAGAGATTGTAACAAGACAAGATAGGTTTCAGTGGTATGTTATTGAAGCACTTACTGTGGCTTTATATCTCCCTTTGAATGCCTGTGAAGTCAACTTATAAATAGGTTACAATTTATTCTCAACAATAGATCCTAATTATTAGTGTATTTTTAAGAGATAAGTGCTAAACTCCTGGTGCAATGGTGCATGGTAATTATATTGACATGTTTGTATGCAATCAAATAAAATTACAGTCTTCTCCTTCTTCTTTTTATTGGTCCCCAAAGATCCTGGAATGGTGTAACGATGTGTCAATAGATAATATGCAAAACACAGCTCTGACATTTTTGGATGGGTGGTCCGGTTTTGAGATCTGAATTTATCTTGCAGAAATGCAGTTTTCTGTTTTTCTTCTTCCTCCCTTTTTGGTTAAATGTATAGATAAATGTATAGATCTGTTAAAATGGTACCCATGTAACCTTTGTCTTCCTAGCATTTATCACATTTCAGAATGTTTAATTTTTTGTTGAAAGAAACAGAGACTACATTACTGGATCAATATGCCAGTTTACCATGGTCACTACAGTCTACCGGCAGTGCTTTTTGATAACAATGGATAATGAGCATGATTGCTCCATTTTATCTCGGCCCTCTACAGCTCACATGTAGTACAGTTACCACCTCGTCAAACGCAATATTTTCCTGTTATTTGACATACACCTATGAAATGAATCTATAATCGGCGAATGCGCACTTTCATCAGAAGAATGTATTGGTGAATTGTTCTCTGATAATTTTCCTGTCGACTGATAAAAAAATTAGGTAATTTCTGTCTCTGTTAAGTGTATTTTAAAGCCATTAAGATTTATGAATTTTCGACCCTTCGGCAGTCTAATTTTTTAACATAAGATTTCTTTTCGTGATCCTGACCCGTGCAAAAACTGAATTTTATTTTTGTCTTCAAATTTCAAAGAAGGATGAGTGTGGAAGATAAACAATCAAGAAAAAAGTTAGAGTCGCGAGGGTTTAAAGTGATTTTGAAGGGTTGGAAGTATGACATTTTACCAGGAGTTCACCCGAAATTCCGTGTGTTTCGATGGTAAAACACTTATGGGTCTACCATAGGAGACGGCGCGCGCTCTCCACCGCCTCCTATGGTAGACCCATAAGAGTCTATGAAGCTCGTGCGTTCGCGATTGCTTGGAACCGGATGACGTCATCACCCGGGCGATACGATTTCTGTAGTCAAATCGCGGCATTAGCCAATCAGAGCGCCGATATCAAAATGAGGTGAGGCGATCTCTGACTTGTCGACAAAATTCCGTGATCCTGACCCGTGCATAATATGAAATTACAAATCTTCTTCACATATCGACACTCTATTAGTTGCAGGTATTTTTCGAATCAAAAATGGTGAGAGTCAAGTGAGAAATTAGGGGATTTATCGTCCCTGAATATTTTAGTTCGTTTCTGTTTTGAAGTGAATAATGTTATGCCATAAAGGATGAATTTATATCACTTTATCATAAAAAAAAATCAAATCCAGAGAAAGATTGGACTTTCAACTGCTAGAAAATGTACATGTAATACAAAGGTTTTATATATATGCGACGGAGTAATAAGGGATCGAACACGAGGGTGCATTGCCTAATTAGCTATTCATGGTCGTCTGTTTCGTGAATACGTGTCTTTTAAATGGATGCGAATTGGCGAGTGTTGCGGGTTGATTGACTAATACATTTTCAAACAGATTCAAATTCATGCACATTTCTTGCCAACGCCCATAGTAGCATGGTATTCCTATTATTATTATCATTATTTATTCAGCCATCAAAAAGTTTGCAATAGTAAAAATGACATACTTTTTGGTCGTCAAGAACAATCATTGTGTATAAAGAACGCATAAAATTTGCATATTTTAGTAAACCTGCCTATTCAAAAGAGCCAGATGGCTGGAAGGTAATTCAGTATCATATTTGGTTTGATCCATTTACAAGTAGGTGTTAATGTTCCAAAGTCTATATCATTACAAGGCACTTCATGTTAGCTTTATACATTCTAAAGTATGTTTGATTTGTATGATGTGTACAGTAGTCATTGCGTGGACCCTGGGAAAACATTGATTTCCTAAACGGTTCTTTCTTACCCCTTTGTTATGATGATGTTGATGATGATGGCCTCTTGTACAGCGCAGGTTTCTGCCTCAGCTGTCATTTAGAGAAGTACACATAGCCCCTGTTCTCGATATGCGTGTTTACTAATAAATGCAAATTTCATGCAATCTCTTTACACAATGGGTGTTCCTGTCAACCGAAAGCTTACATAAAGCTCGCCCAACATAGCAGCAGTTGATGTATGCAAACTGGTTTCCAAGTATTGTAGTTCAATTGTTTCTAACCTGATCGAGGAATACCACGTACACTATGTTTGTTGGCAAGAAACATGCATTAAGTTGAATGTATATTGTAAAGAGGTCTATTTCAAATAAAGTGAAGGTGGATCAGAGTTCCTTAGCATTCAAATCCATCAATTGTTTTTTGAAGAAATCTTAGCACAAATATATTCTTGCACTCAAATAAAAGCCCTCTTGTCATGAGAATTCTCGTCATTTGTTCATATTTTCTCCAAACTTTGTTGAAAAGATATAAGTCTGGCTGTACATGTATGTAAGGGGATGTTCCATGTTTGAATGCCGTCAGAGCTGCCATCTTGTAGAATTCTAAAAATCAAAATTTGACACATACAGGACAAAATCAAAGTCCTTGAGATGCAGTGTTGAAAGTGCATGGAAGCGTGGAATAGGATTTTTTCTGAAAATAAGATTGTAAAATTGGTAAAATAATAGGATTTTATCAATATGAAGTTGGCAGCTCTGCGTATTAAAGCATGTAGAATTTTGTGGTGTGGAGAGCACCCTAGCTACAATGTAGAATCAAAGAATATTGGAAGGATTGAAAAACACACAAACACCATTTGAGTTCACTGCAAACCAAAGCAGGAGAAAGTTAAAATGCAAAATGTTTTCATAGTAATGTAGACCTAAACTTTGTCACTTCAACGTTTTAGAAGAGAGTAGAAATTCATACTAGAGCTGTGCATTGCCTATGACTCTTGGAATACATATATAGATTTAGATCATAAATGGAAGTGCCCGGATTACAGGAAACCTCTATTTTTATCACGAGTGTGACAGAGTCGGCACTTGGGGAAGGACTTCGTTACCATGTACTTCTGTTGCGCCTCCTTGGTGTAAATAAAAACATGTCACACTTCTCATCATAACTGACTCACAATTCTGAACTGTGCAATATGTGGTTGTATACGATACTTGGCTAGCAAGTGCACGTGGTTAGGTTAGTCAAAATCGCTGGAGTTTATTTGAGCCGAAGAGCAAGGCAAAGTTTTGTAAAGGAGGCATTCATATGCATAATATTGGAGAAATTAGTTGCATGCATGGTTTTGGTTATGGAAGCCTCTAAGTATGGTTAACAACAGGCCATGTGTGGGTTGAGATTTGCGACTAGTTCATGAAATTTGTGACCCAAGATGCGAAATATATGACCCAGGACGTTCAGTTCAAGACTTTTGTCACAAAATTTGCATCCTGGGTCATGAACATTGCATTGTGGGTCACAACTTTGTACCAGATCACAAATGTCACATCCCACATCGCAAACTTTACGACGCACATGGATGTTGTTGAACATGCTTTAAGATCTAGTCTGCCTGTACAGAACACTGGCTTTTGGTGTGTACATATGCAGATCAAGATACAGTCTAACCTCGATATAACGAGGTCATTGGGACCAGAGAAAATTACCTCTTCATATTGAATACTTATATCATAGCCAAAATACAATGAAATACAAAGAGATGGGACCAGGAAAATTACCTTGTTCTAACGAGAGCTTATTACATGTATATCAGAGCTCTTTATAACGAGGTTTGACTGTACAGAGTCTGCAATCTTTGACTAAACGACACACTGTATTACTTCTTCCTCGGAGCAGGAATACTAGTCATGCATACAGATTCTGTATTAAGCACTTGAGAACTTGGAAACAAGAGTCTGTGCTTCCAGACTACTTTAGAGCCACGATAATGAATTTGATTGCCCTGATGATGCTCCAGATAATATCAATTACCAGTTTGATACACGCATTTGCCCTCATTATGTTTTCCATGAATAGTTTATGAATTTCAAATTTACCACCCTCTGTGCTCCAGAACTTCAGAGACAGTTTAATCTGCCCCAATTCTCTTTGAAAGCGCAAATGACATATAGGGCACACCTTGCCCAAGTCATTTAGAGCCATAAGGGCTGTCAGTATTGTTTGAGTACCTGAACTAATTACCATGTTGCCCCAAACATTTTCAAAATTTATTACATTCGTTTATTTTGTCCTTGTATTTTTTTAATGAATTGTTAGCATCTGAAACAGGGTGGCTAGCCCCAAGTGGCAATAATGTTGGGTGTCAATTGCATTATTTTCACATTGATGTCCAAAATTGCATATCAACATGGCTTTATTTGTACAAGCTTATTGGTGTTTGAATCCACAACATGCTACTGTCTTTTGATCTTAGGGTCTCCCGACATACACATATATTCTGCCGATGATAGAGTAACTTTGGGGATGGATCTGCAGTTGTTCATTTGTACAAGATCCCTGGGCCATTTTTACAGAATTATATGACTTTGAAACATTTTGAGGGTTATAAAAGGCAGATTGTGGCCTGGGCATATTCGGAGAAGGGATGATCATTATCCGTATTTATTGTATTTGTTTATTTTGTCCTAGTTATTTTTATGAATAGTTAATGTAGCATCTGAAACAAGGTAGCTAGCCCCAAGTGGCAATAATGTTGGGTGTCAAAATTTTGCATTATTTTCACATTCATGTCCGAAATTGCATATCAACATGGCGTTATTTTTGCAAGCTTACCCAGGTTTGAATTGACAACATACTGCAGTCTTTTGATGTTGGGGTCTCCCGACATAGATGAATAGTCTGTGGAAATGAAAGAGTAACTTGGGGACTGATCTGTGGATATTAATTTATACAAGATTACTTGGCACAGATACTACAGAAATGGCTTTTGAACATTTTGAGGCCTATCAAAGACAGATTGTGGCCTGGAAATATTCGGAGAAGGGATGATAGAATATTCAAAAGCTGGGATGGTCATTTTCCATATTTATGGTATTTGTTTATTTTGTCCTAGTATTTTTTTATGAATCGTTAGCATCTGAAACAAGGTACATGTAGCTAGCCCCAAGTGGTAATAATGTCGGGTGTCAATTGCATTATCTTCACATCCATGTACTAAATTGCATATCAACATGGCGTTATTTTTGCAAGCTTACCAAAGTTTGAATTGACAACATACTGCAGTCTTTTGATGTTGGGGTCTCCCGACATAGATGAATAGTCTGTGGAAATGAAAGAGTAACTTGGGGACTGATCTGTGGATATTAATTTATACAAGATTACTTGGCACAGATACTACAGAAATGGCTTTTGAACATTTTGAGGCCTATCAAAGACAGATTGTGGCCTGGAAATATTCGGAGAAGGGATGATAGAATATTCAAAAGCTGGGATGGTCATTATGGTATTTGTTTATTTTGTCCATGTATTTTTTCATGAATAGTTTGCATCTGAAACAAGGTAGGTCGCCCCAAGTGGCAATAATGTCGGGTGTCAATTGCACATTCATGTCCTAAATTGCATATCAACATGGCTTTATTTGTACAAGCTTACCAGTGTTTGAATCCACAACATGCTGCTGTCTTTTGATCTTAGGGTCTTCCGACATACACATATATTCTGCCGATGATAGAGTAACTTTGGGGATGGATCTGCAGTTGTTCATTTATACAAGATCCCTGGGCCATTTCCACAGAATTATATCGCTTTTGCACATTTTGAGGGTTAGCAAAGGCAGATTGTGGCCTGGGGATGTTGGGAGAAGGGATGATGATAGAATATTTTAAAGCTGGAGATGGGTCATTTGATGAAGACAGTTCATCTAAAGAAGATATTAAGTTTGCAAGATCATCAATTGAGGAGAAAGAAGAGTAATTCTTCCTGCATTTTTATTACCCTAAATTCCAGTTTACTTCAAAATATTTTTTTTTAGCTCCCAGGGATGTTTGTTATTTTAACCAAGGAATTATCAAATTATCAATTTTTCTGCAAAGGATGATAATTTTTTGTGTCCATCTAGACATTGTTGATGCTTGAATGGAGGTTGTTTATTTTGTCCTAGGCCTGTGTCTCTTCTGCTCACAGTGAGGCAGATCAGACTCTTGGGTCAGAGCATGTTGAAAGCAAAGAGGAACAAAATGCAAGTGAGTAATAATGATAGAGCTCACAGTATTCAGTGATAGCTCAACTTGACAAAGTATAAGTTCATTCATTAGATTCAATGAGGATGCTTTTGTCAAAACGAATGAATGGCAATCATAATGACAGCGGTTAAGAAATGAATGAACCTCAACTGGTAAATGATCCATATTTGTATGACGGATAGTATACTCATTGGCATCTCAGTTTAGTGAAGATGAAGAGCTACACAGATGTCTATACTCATCTTTCAAAGCCTGACCGGTCATGCTAAACCGCAATGAATGACAGTGTGATGTAGTTTTTTAAATAGTGCCAACGATTTTCGCGCCAGTGAAGTAGTACTGCTGTGCGATCTGGTAGTATTTGTAGCTTGTTGCATTAGGCCAGTTTAAAGGTAAAGACCAGTAACAATTATTTTGAAAACTGGGAAATGATCCATATTTGTATGATGGATAGTATAGTCATTGGCGTCTCAGTTTAGTGAAGATGAAGAGCTACACAGATGTCTATACTCATCTTTCAAAGCCTGACCGGTCATGCTAAACCGCAATTAAAGGGGAACCAGCCTTTGGTGTTATCGTGCTCTCATTGAGTGCAGAAAAATCAGATGAACAAACTGAAAATTTGAGTAAAATCGGACAACCCGTTCAAAAGTTATGAATTTTCAAAGTCACTGAGATATGACGATCCCTATCGCTGATGGGGATCCGTGCGATCGGTAAATTCGATGGAATCTGTGACGTCATGTCGGACAACTTCTCATTCACTTTGTACATAGAATTTTTAAAAATGGATTAATGTAAGATTTAGAGTAAGGTTGCAACATCATTCTTCTCAAAATACATGCAGAATCAATACAGAAATGCTATACCCCAATAAAAAATTGGCATTTTGTTAACTTTTCCGAAAAAAAGGGAGAAAATGTGAAAAATTGTATAGAGAGGGAATGAGGAGTTGTCCAACATGACGTCAAGGATTCCGTCGAATTTGCCGATCGCACGGATCCCCATGAGCGGTAGGGATCGTCATATCTCAGTGACTTTGAAAAGTCATAACTTTTGAACGGGTCGTCCGATTTTGCTCAAATTTTCACAGATCGTTCATTTGATTTTTATTCATTCAATGAGAGCACGATAATCCCAGGGCTTGGTTTCCCTTTAATGACAGTGTGATGTAGTTTTTGTCGTACCAAGGATTGTCATAGTGAGGTCAGTGAGGTAGGATATGTAGCACTGCTGTGCAATCTGTAGTACAGTCAAACCTCGTTATAAAGGGCACTGATACAACGAGCTCTCTATCAGAAGGCTTCAACATAAAGAGGTAATTTCTCTGGTCCCAACGACCTCGTTATAATGAGGTTAGACTGTATTTGTATCTTGTTGCATTAGGCCAGTTTAAAAAGCAAGTTTAAAGGTATAGGCCAGTATTACAGTTATGATGAAAAGTTAAAAATGATCCATATTTGTATGATGGATAGTATACTCATTGGTGTCTCAGTTTAGTCAAGATGAAGAGCTACACAGATGTCTATACTCATCTTTCAAAGCCTGACTGGTCATGCTAAACCTCAATGAATGACAGTGTGGTGTAGTCTTTGTCGTGCCAAGGATTTTCACTCCAGTGAGATACAAGTATATGTAGTACTGCTGTGCAATCTGTAGTATGTGTATCTTGTTGCATTAGGCCAGTTTAAAGGTATAGACCAGTAATGGTTATGATGACAAAAAAAGAATGAGCAGAAGTATTCAAAACTTTCTTTGTGTGCGTTATAAGATAGCGTTTGTATAAAATGGGAAGGTTTTTCCTTTACATATGTTGGCAATGTTAGAGAGAATGCTGCCAATAAAAGCAGGCTAATGATCAAATGCTATGAATTAAATATATTCGAAAAACTCGTGGCAAGACTAACTTTTTTAAAAAGTTGTGTCAGTTGAGTGGAAATTTCTTTTTCTTCTTGACTTAAAATGGAATAAAGAGCTTTTTTAAAAAGCAAAATATTGTGAAAATGACATTTCATGTTTTATTTGACATGTACATGGTTATTTATAGTATTACGTTATATGATGTTCAGGTTATATTTCTCATGCTTTTCTATAGTTTTACATTTTTTTTTTTTATTTGAGTGAAAAGCAAAAAGAAATAGGTTCAGGTCGGGCTAGAGGATAGGTACGGTTAGTTGAGGGCATCCGAGCATATTTTTGCCTAACGCAAGTACTGTGGGTAGGAGAAATCAATCTACATTCTTTGAGAGGAACTTTTAAACAACAGTAATTCTTTAATTGAACAAAAGTTATCCACGATTGTGTTTGAAGCACAAAGATTGTATCTCGTTTCATTCTTCCATCTCGATATTTGGCTTTCAGTGGAGACAACACAGAAGTTGTCTGACGCGGAGAAGATCGAGTGGAGTGTGACTTTTTAGTGATTACTGCTCACTCACGTTACAAAATGTGTTGAGAAAGCGGAACAAGACAAAAAAACGAAACCCGTAGGTGGGCTCAGGTATCGTCTAAATGCCGCGAGAGCTGCGAAATGGGGCTGCTAACGCACGCTCGCTCGTGTCATTTTGCAATCCTTCATGGTTAATTCACTTGGTATTTAGTGACTTGTAGTAACCCGAGCCCACATTCATGTATGCTATTCTGAATAACATGAATTGTGTTGACCCAATTCACATTTAAGAATTAAGCCAGCTCATAGAACTCGGAATTTAGGTTAGAAGAAATGTGATCATGTTTTAAGATAAATATTTAGATTATTGTGTCATTAGGCTTAATTTTCTAGATGGCTTTACAGTCGATTGACAATCAAATATGATACCTTTTTATAGATCTTAGATGATCTTTTTTATTTTGATTAGCAATCAAAACGGGTAGAAAAATGTCAGAAATCATGAAAACAAAATGAAGTGAGAGTTTAAGTAAGAAGAATAATCTTTCCATTCAGACATGGCAACAGAGGACTTTTAATGATCTGATTTAAGAGTTGAATTACAAACTTATCATTCAGACTACATTGTATTTGTTCCGTCAATTAAAAACTATCTGTGAAAAATTTAGAAGATTTAAAAGATCCATCAATATACTGACCTTTACTGTGACTATTCAGATTTATCAAAAAAAAACTTTTGAAATTCAGAATGAGCAGGTTTTGATTTTGCCTTCCATGTGTTCTTGATTATTATGCTTAACGCGAAAAAGCAAGCCCCACATTGCATTCTTTAGCATTCAAGATCAATTGGCTAAAAACATTAATTCACAGACGTTGAACCTAAAACTTGTGCAATGCTGTGTGCAGAGATAGATATTTTCCAGAGATGTTTAAAAGTGAGTAATTTGGGTATATATGCCTATATTATATCCTTTGATCTATTCTCAAACAACCAAACCATTTTTCAACACCGTCTAAGAAGCCCCCCCCCCCCCCCCCCCCCCTTTCTCTGACACCGAAATGGTTTCTGCCTGCCCCAAATAAAGCAAATGCATTTTATCGGCCTGCCACCTTCCCTACAAAACAGAATCATTCCCATAAAGGAAACTGGGATATCAATTTATGATATCTGGAGCGGGGAATTGTAGTGCCTGGCTATACGTACATGTATGCAGTACAAGTGCAAGAAATTCACATGAGATGAAACATAATACGGTTGTCCTTTTTAAATATGGAGCTGAGAAGTGAGGAAGCCAGTCTTTCAGAATCATCCAAATTCATGTTCCGAGCGGAATTTTGAGTGCCAAATATTGTCTGGAGTGTGTGCATTTTTATTGATGTAAAGAATATTTCTATTAAGATGCAAGGATTGTAGATGATAACACAAAATGCATTTAATATTTATCATGGTGTCTGTGATTATTATAAGGGAGTAAAATCACTTTGTATTTCATTGCATTATTTGCGAGGATAAAAAGAATTACACAAACACTTACGATAAATAAGGGCCAAGAGTTACTAGTTTTTATAGTTGTTTTTATAGTTGTTTTCTACCTCTAACAAATGAAAGAAAAGAGAGCATCTTGAATGGACTTTAAAAAAAAGTTTACTTGAATGTATAGAATATCTGAAATTTTCGATATTATTTAATAGATTCTGAAAATAAATTTCAACAAGGAATGCATTGATACCCTGTTCACTCTGATCTGGTGTTTAATCCTGCATTTCACAGATGATCCAAGTTTGATATGGCACACTGACTGTTTTCTAGTCATTTCTCGATGTCCTCATTTATTGTGTGACACGGATAGTCAGAGCACTTAGTGTTTACCGAGCTGTTTACAATTATACCAGAGACACAACTTCTATTATAAACCAACATTTATTCCAATCTTGCACTTATTTAAACCTTTTGCCTGATTTTTTTTTTCGGGGGGGGGGGGGGGGGGTGTAGTTTCTATTTAGCTTTGTGTTGTCTATACTATGTATCAATTGTTCATATAGGCATGAGTGCTTATAATTTTGAAAGTTCAGCTTCACTTGCATTTCGTACATTCGTTCTTGTTGTTTGCTTTCGAGGATGTACAAGGATTTGTTGCCAAGAAAAAGAGACTTTGTGTAGGATGTTTTGATCCAGGATTTTTCAGCTATGGTTGTACCATATGTTTTTGACCCAATTCATAGTACCTCTATACACTTATCAAGGCAGAATCAAACTAGGGGGTGTTGTTCAAAAGTTGCAATTGATCGCAAGTTGCAGTTGATCGGAACGTGCCAATGAAAATCATTATTAAATTGTTAAATTTAGATCTTTGACTGGCAAAACTACATCTAAGTGATATTTTATTGTTTTAGGTACCAATTATGCTGGAAATTTAAACATTTCTGATGCAGAAGAAGTCTTTCATGTCAATCAAAATTCTAATTGCCTCCCCTGGAGTATAGCCTCTTCCAAATATAAAATTGTGAGATAATCATAGGAAGAATTGCTCGTCATCATCATCTTGTCTCATCACAAAACCACTTTCCAATGTCTAGTGCATGCAAGAGCCACATCATTCACCACTGCCAGGTCCCTCTCAATAGAAGGTTAGAACATTGCATTCTCAATCAGAAGATTAGGCAAAGTCTGACTGCCCTGCTCTTGCCACAGTTTACAGAGCTATCAGTGTACCTCCACTTTAGCATATTTGTGAGGATTTTATGAAGAGATATGATTTGTATCTTGTCACTGAGTAATCTTTTATTTTATACATCATATTATATACATGTACATGGATGTGCCTCTTGGAGGAGGGGGGGGGGGGTTGATTTAGGGGTGTTGCTAGCAAGTTGCAGTTGATTGGCACTCACCAACCAAAATCCTTGTTTTGTGTGCATTTTGAAAATGTGTGCTTCAATTTTCAACCGATTTGCAATTGATCGCAAGTTTCCAACAACACCCCCCAGTGTCATCTCTTCTCTTGAGATCATTTCTCCAGAAGACTGCAAAGTGGTTGAGATTTAGAAAACACGTTATTTCCAATCATATTCAATTTTGATTGATGTTTGGGGTAGTCTGATCTGCTATTTCAGACAGGAACAACGTGATAATCTTATTTATGAGCTGAATGAATACAGATTAAATCAAGCCATGTAAATTGATTCAATCAATATCAAGCCTTGAACCAAACCACCACTCCAAGTAAAGCCTCACCCACTAAACCATGTTATTGCATGAACTTGAAATTCATGACCGTACATTTATTTTGATGTCATGTTATGTGTTTTCATTGATATTGGTTCATTGGGCACCTCTTATGCTGATATAATGGAAGCCACCGATGTGCATCCAACTAAGAAATGATCTTGCAGAATTCTGATTGAATAATATTCACTGGTACATGCTCAGATACAAAAGTGTTGGCTCTTTCATGCAATTCCGATTTTCTATTGTGACAACAACATTTTTCTTCTCTTTGCCTTATGTGAGGATTGATTGATAAAGAAAAATCAAACAACTGAATGAATAACATGATTTCATGTGTGTTTCTGCTCGAGAGTTCAGTGGCATTTTCGCAGTTTCATGTTTGCGACAGAGAAGAGTATTGAATTACAATGGTCCATTCAAACGCCAAATGAATAGACTGGGGGCTGAACCCAAGTTTTGCCTACAATTCTAGCTTCATGACCCTTGGTTGTTGTTTATCTAGACCCGATTTCTTTTTTGCTTTTTTGTTGAACTATGTGATGATGTTCTTGATACACCAAAGTGAAATAAAAATCCATTTGAGGTCATTAGTCTATTGTTGTACTGATAATAGAAATTCTGATAAAATAAATGATATAATTCAGAATAAGTCTGATTTGATATATTTGATTGTCCTTCTTAATCCAAATCAAATATTTTTGGCTTGCCACACTTGTTTGATAACCATATGGTTCCTTGATGAATGAATGAATGAATGAAAGAACTTTATTACCAAAAATTGAATACAATAAAATACAAACATGTATATATCACAAAACATTGGTAAAAGGACACCAAGAAATAGCAAAACTGCTAGTAGGGTATGGCGCCCAGGTTCATTAAGTAAAATATGCTTAAGCACACAAAATAATATAATATTGATATGATACAACCCTGATATAAGAAGTAATAATGATGGATTATATAATAGATGAGTATGTACAATGAATATCTACAAAAATCCTGTTACTTTAACATGTATTTATCTAAGAAATACTTTTTAGTATCTGCATAGAACAAGTGGAAAGAGCATTTTTCTCTTATACATTTTGGTAAACTGTTCCAGACTTCAGATCCTGCAAATGATATCGACATTTTCCCATGCTCTGTTCTCACTTTTGGCAAGATTAGCGTTCTAGCATCATTTTGCCTAGTGTAATATTGATTTTCAAAGAACTTACAATAGTCATACACTGAATGTGGCAATTGCTGATTGATCAATTTATACATGAATAATGACACCATAAATTTATGCAATTTGAATACGTCTAAGATACTCAGTGATAGGAACATGGGTGTCGACGGTGATCTAAAATTGCTGAAGGTAATTGCTCTCAATGCCATTTTTTGTATTACAAATACCTTATTAACTATTGTGGAAGACGTACATCCCCAAACCTCTAGACCGTATGATATATGGCTTTGAATAAATGAGTAGTAAAGTAGTATAAGTACATTTCTAGGTATGAAATGTCTTACTCGATATAGAGCTCCTACTTTTTTGCGTATTAATACACATAAATTATTAACATGTTCCGCCCAAGTGAGATGTTTATCAATATGCATTCCTACAAATGGGGCAACAGATACCTCCTTCAAAATATGATTATTCATTTTGACAGAACCTTTTAGTTCTATTGACATACGTTTAGGCTTGATAACCATGAAATTTGTTATCTTTATATTAATTGTTATTCTGTTTGCATTACACCATCGCCTTATTGGTGTTAATTCCTGTGATATTTCGTCCAAGTCAATATGGGATTTTCCACGGGGAAATGAATGAAAGATATTAGAGTCATCAGCAAACAACCGGAAATGAAAGTAGTCAGATGACTGAGGAAGATCATTGATAAAGATTAGGAAGAGTGTTGGACCAAGCACAGATCCCTGGGGGACACCACATACAATTGGAGACATTGACGAATTTGAACCGTTATGTTGTACGTACTGGGAGCGATTACTGAGATAATCCCAGAACCATTCTAAGGGCTTTCCTCTAATGCCATAATGTTCCAGTTTGCGTAAAAGTATGCTGTGGTTGATGGTGTCAAAGGCTTTAGCAAAATCAATAAACACTCCGACAGTTGCAAGGCCCTCATCTTGGTATTGAATAAGTTGATTCACCAAATTAATTACAGATAGTTTAGTGCTATGTCTTTCTCTAAACCCATACTGATGTTTATAAAGAATCTTGTGTTTCTCTATGAACTTGCTAAAGCGTTTGTTAACCAACTTTTCAAACACCTTACTTATAACAGATAAAACAGAAATCGGTCTATAGTTCCCTGGGTCCATTTTGTCACCCTTTTTGAAAACTGGACTAACTTTGGCTATTTTCATTGAACTTGGGACGCGACCAAGTTGTAATGACAAATTGAATATATGTGCGAGTGGCTTTGATAAATTAAATACACCATCTATCAAAAGCCTGACAGGGATCTTGTCATGGCCACTTGATAATAACATATTTTCAACCTCAGTGATAGTTATTGGAGACCAGAAAAGTGATTCAGTGATTGAGACATGTAAATAATCCTGATAATTTACGTTCTCTTGTATAGTATCAATACTATTTGCTAGTCTTGGACCTACTGATACAAAAAATTTATTAAATTCTTCGACAATTTTGGATGGTTCACTGATTTCATGATTACTGTTAGCAGCTCCACAGTATAATTTATCCACCACTGTGCTACTTGAATTATTCTTACCCAACAATTCATTTATAGTTTTCCAGGTTTTACTTGAGTTACTTTTGTGTCTTTCAAACAAATTACCATAGTGTAATCTTTTAGCATTCCTTAAAACAGATGTCAGAATGTTCCTATACTTCTTATACTTTGCATATACAATTGAATCAAAATTGGATGTCAAAACCATGGAATACAATTTATGTTTCTTTTTTATAGATTTTCTAATTGCATTCGTAATCCAAGGCTTTGATTTCCTCTTCTGATTCTTGCTTGAAACAAAAGGGGCGTGTTTGTCACAAACCCCTCTGACAAGTCTAATAAAAGTCTCATATGCTAAATCGACATCTATGCATTCGTAAATTTCGTTCCACGGTAATAACTGAAGATCATTATTAAACTCTGATTTGCTATAATTTTCATAACACCTTAATTTAGTCTTATGTTTTCCTGTACTGTGCAACATTTGATTAAACAAAGCAAATACTGGAAAGTGATCTGATAGATCATCAGTCAATACAGTCCCTACACTGTTAACAAATCCATTTAGATTTGTGTAAATGTGGTCAATCAAAGTTTCGGTATCTCTTATCTTGCGGGTTGGTGATGTAATTACCTGTTCAAGGCCAAGACATTGTAAAGTAGTAAGGAATTCAATCTCTGTATCATGCTCACCTAAAGCATTGATATTGAAATCACCCAACAAAATGCAATATTGTTTGTCTATTTTAAAACTATTTAGTATGTCAACAAGACTATCTTTGAATTCTAATATATTAGTGTTAGGCTTCCTGTACACAATACCAACAATAATGTGTTTGTGATGTAATTCAACGTCAAGCCACAATGATTCAGAATGGCAGAGCTCCTTAACTATAACTTTATATTTTAAACTGGATTTGATGTAGGCCGCCACTCCTCCACCTCTGCTTCCTTCACGGACCATGTATTCTAGTTTATAGTTATTAAAGTTAAATACATTATCCATTTGAAATTGCCAAATCTCAGATACCCCAATTATACTAAATTTATGTTTTATTATGTCATTGTAGAACGAGTCTAAAGAATCAAAGTTCTTATTCAATGAACGAATATTGACATGTGAAACACTAAATAAATCATCAGATAATTCATGAAAAGTATCATTGAAATCTTCAGGGGTTAAATTGTATGATTTGAATTCAGATGGTTCCATATTGTCTAACATTTAATCTAATGTCCATGTAAGGGAAGTCACTTTAAAATGATATAATTATTTGATTTTCACAAGGTCAGCTTCAGTAGAAATCATGATGGCGGGTGAGTCAGCAGCCTTTCTGACAAGTATTCTACCATTGCTGGTCCAGAGATAGCGGTGGCTTTTCTCTTTTCTCACAATGTTAGCCTTGTATAACAGTTCCTTCGTTGATGGGAGGAGGTTTTCATTTATGAAAACATTGCTATCATTGCTATTGATATGTTAAGCATTAGCATATTTGTCATATTATTCACAATTGGATATATTTAAATATTCTGATCACTCTTATCAAACCAAATCAAATATTTTTGGCTAGCCACACTTGTTTGATCATCATATGGTTGCTTGATTTGTGAAGCATTAGCATATTTGTCATATTATTCACAATTGGATATATTTAAATATTCTGATCACTCTTATCAAACCAAATCAAATATTTTTGGCTAGCCACACTTGTTTGATCATCATATGGTTGCTTGATTTGTGAAGCATTAGCATATTTGTCATATTATTCACAATTGGATAAGTTTACATATTCTGATCAAACCAAGTAAATATTTTCGAGTAGACAGACTTCTCTTCCCAATCTCATTTACTCTTTTAAAAACAACTTGCAGCATCTAACTTGACGTTCAGATGTTCCCTATTTGTTTGACCATCATATGCTCCCTTTAAACGTTTAGCATTTGCATCCCCTTTAAAAGTCATCCATCTTGCATCCTTCATTGTCAAGTACCAGTCTCTTAAAAGGCCAAGGAACTAATTAGAATCCCAGAGACACCAAACTCCAGAGCCTCATCAATTCATCGTTAAACTGCTTCACAGCGTCTGAAGAGATTCAATCAGAGAATTTATTGGCCCTCCGAGCAAAGAAATGCAAGTCAAATGACTCTTCTTCTTCTTCCTCAAATCATAATTCCCACTCGCAGTACGACAGCATCATTTTTTTTCCGGAACCGTCAGACACAGAGGAATGTTCGTGTACCTTGCCCTCAAGATGTCGATAAAAAGGCGAGCGTTTTAGAGTGCCTTAGTGCAACCATTCACTCCAATGTTGGTTTTTGTCAATTTTAATGGAAGTTGCAAATGCCTGATCTGTGAGCTTTGTAAATGAATATGGCAGTTCTGGTAGATATTGATAATATCAGGTTCTCAAATATTCTTGATGGGGATAGGAAAGTTATAATACGCTTCCTGTATAATTAAGAAGTTTTTCCCAATATAGACATATACTGAAACAATTTTTTTGGTTAATTTTGATGGAAATTGTAAATTCATGATACCTATTATATGCTTTGTGCAATAATTTCATTTTTTTTTGTCACAGATTTGACAACTTTCAAAATAGGCAATTCTACACAAAGCTTAACATGTACAATTCAAATCACTACTTTCCTTATTTAGAACCCCCTGGAGGTGGCAGGTCTATGAATACACAAATGGAATACATTGCCATAAAACTTTTTGCATTTGTATGTACAAAATCTATAATTTTCCATGCGATAAATTCTTAAATGATGTGGAAAACAATATCGGCATCCACTACCATGACTACAGAAACAACCATTGGCATTTTTATCGATTTTATTTTGTAGCACTAATGCACACTTCTTTACTTAAATGTGTGTAGGTGCAGATATTTTTTTTCAGATTTGGATTTCATTGTG
Source organism: Temnopleurus reevesii (assembly GCA_036244855.1). Taxonomy (NCBI): domain Eukaryota; kingdom Metazoa; phylum Echinodermata; class Echinoidea; order Temnopleuroida; family Temnopleuridae; genus Temnopleurus; species Temnopleurus reevesii. The sequence continues at coordinate 80,409 of BQKZ01000250.1, forward strand.
GATTTCACTGTATTGTATCAAGTTTATTATATGTACCCACAAGTTTTGGATGAAATAGTAGACACAAAAGCTAGTTTAAAGTATGGTGTTTGTTGTATGGTTTCATTGGGTGACTTTGTGGTTAAGAGCTGTCAGAATGATGGAAAAGATTTCATTTTTTATATTTGCTTAATAATAGAAAATCAGGCTACAAACAAGGTCAGGAAACCATTTGTTTTGGTATCATGAAAGAAAATTTGGAGGGAGTAGTGAAAATAGTGTAATTTATTGCAACCCGGTATAATAGTTGATTGAGTGAATCCATCTTGATAGTTGTTATAGAATCTGTTGTCTAATCAGAAAAAATGAGCAAACAAATGAAGGTTATATTTTTATGATTTCCTACTGGTCCAATTGTAATAATATATAGACTTATATACACAAATTACAAAAAAATAACATTGTAGAGGTATCATGGTTTCCTGGTTCTGATTCTTGACTTCAACCACAGGGTCGCGGTTTTTCCCATCCATGGCGTTGATTCAATTCAGCAATGTGCTACACTGCACTCTACCCAGGTGAAGTGAATTTGTATCAGGAAGGCTTCTCAGCACTGTGTTGTTGGCTGCCTGTTAATGCTTTGAGCCTGATGGGAAAAAGTGTGGTATGAGAATTAGCTATTATGGAATGATTATAATATTTTGGAAATGTGATTAAGTAATTTGATTAAAACAGCTTAGAAGTCTTTGCTGTGAATTTAGTAGTTACATGTGTACAAAACCATGGAATATAACACCACACTGAACGATTTTAACTCTTTTCTCATTATTCTAAAGATAAAACTTGTTTTTTGAAAAGTCCTGCACCCCTGCCTTGCAGTTTTCGGTTGCATATAAACTGAATTTCATGATTCTTTGGATATTTGTTGTTATTCAATCTGATTAGCCTAGTTTTCATTGTATTTTTTAAATGAAGGTATGCTACCTATCTGGGTTAGGCCTGTTTGGTCTTGCGGATGTTGTTTTGCCATTTTGGCTTTATGTGTAAGAAGGTTTTTATTTCGGGCATTTGAAAAATGAATCTGGTGGGATTTTGTGCTCGATCCAAGCGTATTTGTGGCAGCATTCATACAAGCTGGAACACCAAACCCAATACTGTTCAGAGCTCTTCAGTCTAATCTATCAACAAAACAATTTTTTTAATGCTCTCGAATGCCATTTTGGGAAAATAGCGCCAATTTTTTAAATTCATATTTGAAAAAAAAAAATTTTGAGCAAAATTCAGACAATTTATGATGAAAATAAGACTCATAAGGGAGTAAAAAGCCAAAGATAACCTGAAAATGACTATTAAGGTTATATAACACATGTTGACTTATAATTTTTCTGTAAAAAAAAACAGAAAAAAAGTAAGTTAGGCCATTTTCAGAGAGTCAGTCGGTGGAGAGGGGGGGGGGGGGGGGGGGGGGGGGGGGGGGGGGGGGGGTTATAGGAGACTGGTCTGGCAACCCAAATGCTGTAGCGTTGAATCCAGATTCTTTTATTTCACTTTTCCCTGAGTAAGAATGCTAGAGGATTCATCCTTTCTCCTGGGCATGATATCAAATTCAGAATTCATGTAGTGTTGAATCTAGAATAAGGAGGATGATAAGGAGCATACATGTATTCTTGTTATGACGTACAGTGTAATGCTGTAGTAGCAATGTGTTTTTTCTACTGATGGATACAATTTGAAAGGGATAAAATCATTTTAAAATCCCCCCTGGTTACAGAGAAATGATCTTTTGTGTTGAGAGCCATAAAGACTTGACTCTGACATGCAGAGATGCCAACAATTCTGTTGTATATATGCACTATGAGCAGAAGGGACAAAGGACTGGGACAAAATAAACAATTTCATTCAATCATTCACAATAGCTTCATGATCAAAAAAGAAAGTCTCGGTGTGACTCTTGTTCCACATTTTTCCACAAAGTGAGGATGGAAATTTCTTTAGTCTTCATTTACATGTAGCTATTTTTAATGCTTGAATGGAGGTTGCTTATTTTGTCCAAGGCTTTTGTTTCTTTTGCTGACATTGATGCTGTGTATCCTTCATATGAATTCAAGGCTTGTTACAAGTGAATGGCTGGAAGTATGTTATTGTTGTCATGTTGTGCTCACTTTTGTTCAGCTGTTGTGCTATTCACTTTCTAATTTTGAGCCCATGCACACTCCGGAATGATTGGTATCTCTCTGTGAATCTCCTGCCCTCTTTCCCATTCCGAGTCTGCTTTGACATGGTTTAGTTTTATTGTTTGTTTGGGTTTTGACTGTCTAGACTTTAAATGATTTGCATGTATTATTTATTCCTTTTCAGTTGCCAAGCGGTCTGGCATTTTCCCTATTCTTCTCTTCATATTCAAGTATCAACTCCATCACCTATTCTAGATTCCTTTCTTTTCATTCTGGCATCCTTATCCATTCCTTCTCTATTCAGGTGTGGTCATTCATTGCATCCTCCACCTGACTCTTTAGTTCAGCTCATTAGTTCAACCATCTTCACATTCCTTCATGGTCATTCTCCTCCTCCCTTTTGTCATCTCATCTCTCTCCCTTATTGGTTACTTTATTGAATTGGGTTAGTTCATTTTAGTTGGGTGTGTCTCCTTTCTCTTTTGTTATTTACTTGATTTGAATATTTTAATATGTAATGTGAATGTTCTAACCGAGTGGCTGAGTCAGCCCTCTGAATAAATCCTCAGTATACCACCAGACTTCATCTTGTTCAGTTTGCCTCTGTTTGTCCCCTCTTGAGTTAACTTCGTTCTTCAGTAATCTTCAGTTCTCCGACTTAGTTATTTTTCATCGTCAGTTTACTTCTCCAATACTTGGTTTCTTTTACTGCCTTACAGTAAGTACTTGTGTACCTATATAGGCCTATTGTATTGAATTATGAATATGATGATTCGCAGATTTCACACAATATGCTGAAACCTCTAGAAATACATTTCGTTTTAATGATACATATTCAGACTATTCATTATTACATCAAATGATATCTTCTAAATCCTTTTGCGGTCTGAGCGAGGATTAGGCCAGTCTTCCTTTCAGACTGATCGGCTTTTTTTGTACAGCAAAAACGTGAATAAAGCAGTTTTGATTCCCTAATATTAGTGTAGGGCCTACATAATAGATGTATCATGAAGCCTTGAAAGAATGTGTGGTTTATATGCTTCATTTAAAGGCTAAGAGGAGCATTTATCACGAACATGTATAAATGATTCCTACAAGTACTATTTACACCAGCTTCATATAAGTACACATGTACCTCTTATTATAGAATGTTTCAAAGTCTGTAGATCTGCTTGGGTCAATGATGCATCTGTTTTTAACCTTGAACTGGGCAGTACTGATTTTTTTTATACTAAACAAACGTTTCTGTTGATCTGTTCTGCAGTTAGATCTCTTCTTGATTTTACAACTTTCTGTGTGTCTCACCTCATCAAATTTGCGCTTATCAAAAGTTTGTCAGAATGTGTTTTTGATGATCTTGTCCAGGGGTCATTCTCAAGGCTAACTTGTTCTCATGCTGGCAAGAAATTGAAATAATCATTCTAATAATGTCTTGTTGTGAAGTTCTTGCATGTCCTTGGGTTCATTCAGGCTAGAGAGATATGAGAGGTTATTATGAGTCTTTCCTCATTCAATTTGTGCTTAATTTTCCAGAATATATTTTTGATGATCTTGACATTGGGTCATTCAAAAGGCTAACTTTTTCTCATGCTGGCAAGAAATTGAAATAATCATTCTAATAATGTCTTGTTGTGAAGTTCTTGCATGGCCTTGGGTTTATTCAGACTATTAATATGAGAGGAAATTTGTAAACTGTTTTAGTCTTCCCTCATCCAATTTGCGCTTTCAGAATATGTTTTTTGATAATCTTGTCCCGGAGTCATTGTGGGGGCAATAATAATTGCTAAAGTGCCCTTAGGTCAGAGGTCCATTCAGACTAGCCATGTGAGTGATATACACATACTTCTCCTCAAAAATAATTTGAAACTTAAAGAACTGTAGCACTGAATAGAAGATAATCTAAACATTTTTATATCCTTACACATTGAATGCTATATCAGAGTAAAAATTTATGGCGTGGTTAAACAGAGGGTGATTGTGCCAGTTAGGTCACTTAGCATTGAACGGATTTGCCAAAACTCGGAATCCATTATCGAGGGAGTTGGGTAACTTTGCCATGTCAGAGTGAGAATTTAGCTCATTATTATTGTCTACCAGAGCAGCCCTGATGAAATAATTGCTCATTAGCAACAATTAGAACCTTGTGGAAGATTAATAGCAGTAGGCCTATTCCATTTATAGATTCATCTGACTCTCATGGAGGTCATACCAACCCCAGACAATTTCTATCTGTAGACCTATATGCCTCCCGTTTCCAATTGAGTGAGTGCTAGGTTGGAAGAAGTGCTTTGGTGCACTGAACCTAGAGTTCATGTACTGGCCATGTATATTTACAACATACATGTATGTCTTGAAAACAAATCTTGTCAGTTTGTTCATGCAGAATCCTCCAAGATTCCTGGACCGAGACACTTACTCTATCACTCAAGATCTTTAGTCAAGTGCCAACGTGATGTAACGAATCAAATCAATTGATCTCTTGTTTGACCAATCGTCTCGTCTTGGCTTGGTGCACAAAAAGATGAAGTCTGGGGATTCAATTTTCGTCTTCAAGTCTCGCCAGCGTGGAATGTGTACAGTGGTCCATTATACCGTAGGCGCCCCCCCCCCCAAAAAAAAAAAAATGTTCAGATGCCTACAACCGACCGACTGCCTGAAAATGGCCCAACTCTTTTTTGATACTCGTAACTAAAATTGAAAAATTACAGCAAAATTATAGATAAACATGTGAAATACAACCTGAAAAGTCGTTTCCAGACGATCTTTGGCCCTTCACTCCCTTCCAAGCCTTATATTATTAATGAATTTGTGTTGAAGAAGTGTAAAAGATGGTTGATGCTTGTTTTCAAAGATGGCATTCGAGGGCATCCAAGCATTTTTTTGCCTAATGGTATTGGACTACATTGCAGAGTTCTCAAAATCATCTTGCCATCTGCACGTGCTCAGCCAGGCAGCTCATCATTGTCATTACCTTTGCAGAGAATTGTTAGCGGCTTGTTTACATGATGGATAACCATGGATCTACAATATTGTACATTGGCTTTGGAACAGGGGAGGGGCACAATTAACCCTTCAAAACTCTCGGGTATAATCATAGTCCACTGATACATTATGTTTACAGGCTTCATCAGTGAACAAGCATCTAAATAAATATTCAAACTGATTTGATCATCATCATAACCTTCATCATCATCCTCATCTTCATCATCATCCACGTCATCACTAACATCATCATCATCATCATTGCCATCATCATCTTTGTCATCATCATTATCACCATCATCATCTTTAATAGTTCTAATCATCATCATCATCATGATGGTCATCATTGTCATCATCATCACCATCATCATCATCACCATCATCATCATCATCATCATCATCATCATCATTGTCATCATGATCATCATCTTACAACAACATCACAACAATCTGTCTCTGAACAGTTTTGTGCGTTCAGTAAAGTGGGCCTACATTTTGTTGTATTCTGCAGACATTTATTTGTCATCGTGCCCAAATTCATGGGTTATCTTTAAGACGATTGGGATGCAGTTTCTCACATTCTCCTGTCATATTATATGTAACCGAGCTTTATTGAGTTCTAACCAAGCGATCAGCGGCAGGACCTTGTCATATGTCACAGAACACTATCCTCTCTCTCATTTCGTAGTAAATCTTGTCTCCGGTTGAATTCCAATTTCAACGGCTAACCTTGAAGTATTTCAATTTCAAGTTTGCTAACTGTCAGGACAATGGACATGACGGCCTAACTTTAATTTTGTATGTTATGTGCTTTCTGTTGGTTCGTCCAATGGGTATGACAAGCATAAGAAATGTTGGGATAGAAAGGGAGAAAGGGGGGGGGGGAGATAGACAAGTTTACAATAATGCAACTTATATCCCTTACACTAAGATCGTTGCATTGACAGTGTACAGGCAAGAAAAATGAATAGATTTGCTAATGAAGCCGTTTGCCATTGAATAGTACGAATAGTAATTTTTTCCCTAGGGAAAAAAGTTACTATTTTTGCGCGCATGTGTAGTCGGCTAATATACAATGACTTGATTCTCGGTACTGGTTAAAACTATTCGCACTCGTGAGCATCAGATAGTTTCATTCTCCCTCGGGCTGTTGGCCCTCGGGAGTATGGTACTATCTGATATGCTCATTCGTGCGAATAGTTTTAACCAGAACCTCGAGAGTCATTGCATATTTCTATAATATAAATGGATAGTCTATATTCTAAATGTTTTTTTATAATTTCATCATTACAGTGCTTTTTCCCTAATATGAATGTGGTCATGTGATAGCCAATCCCAAAGAACATATTCATTTGCCCAACTGATTCACACAATGAGAGCTTGACTCACAAAGACCCCCCCCCATAGGTTCGCTTTCCCAAAAACAAACTTGCGGGGTTGAGAAGATATCTCATCGAGAAACGAGAAATAGTGTTGCATACAATCTGTATGTTGGTTCAACCATGTACCTACATGTAGGAGGTCCATGGTTCAACAGGACAGTCCTGGCAAAAGATTGATACATGGTGGGATCTCAGCAAGATATAGACAGGGAAAGAGATATCTGGGTGTGTTCATTTCTTGGGAGGGAAATAACCCTTAAAAGTTGTTTTTCACCTTCTACTTCACATGACCTTGACCCCTATTTGTTGTTGGAACTTTCCTTCAAGAACAAGAAAATATGAAAATTTTGCAAACACATTTATCAAACTTTGAAAATAGAGTGTTATATTTGTTGGGCAATTCTACTGTCAACCCTCGCCCTACCCTCGCCCACGACGCTCCTAAAGGTGTGATTATTAGTCCGGCGTGGGAGTCGTTCTGTCTACTCTGTAACAATCAAAATCTGTTATATTTAGCCAGCTCACGCAAAATATGACTATTCTACAAACTTTTTATTGGGCTATGCTAAATCCCAGGCCAGGAAACGCAAATAAAGAGATCAAATAAAAAGGAAGCAACTCCCACTCTTTGTACATGCAAAAAGAGATTCATCTTTTATATTTGTTTACATTGTATTCATGATTGCCTGGTGTATAAATATGACATTGGGTTTTATAATGTGGAGGTATAAAATAGAATAGACAGTGCTAGTCAGAGTATTATGTTATCATTGTAAAAACTCAGGAAACTGAGGTCACAGTGGGGTAACTAGATCAGATTGTTCTGAGCTTTTGTTGTGATAGCAGGTAGGAAAGTAGTCTGACTTGCACGGAAGGCCATGCACATTTCTGTTTGATGATGATGATGATGATGCTTTGTGTATAATGGCGTTTTCATCAGTCCACCGATGATTTACGCCAGGCTTCATTTTTTCTTCTTTTCAGTTTTTAAACGGAGCTTGAAATATTTTGATTTTGTGGTTTGACTTTACCTTCACTGGCATGGTGCAGCAGTTGGCTTGTTTGTTTGTTTAATCTGTAATAAATACCGGTTAATATATTTTGTTATTTTTTTTTTCATTAGTAGAATGAGTTGGAGGTGCGTTTATAAGTTAGTATAGAGTAGTGGTTATGAGCATTGTGCCTTCTGAGCAATTACAAGTTTTTGTTTTTTATTATTATTATTGTTATTATTATTGTTGTTATGGGGGAAAACTTTGGAAGTTTTAAATTCTACTTTGGATTAAAAGATCATGGTGGAGCGTGGATTTGTTGTTGAGACAGATATGTATTTCTAAATATTTTATTTCCCTCTACTTTGCACTTATTTGTTTGTTTTACTTAAAACAAGATGGTATACAAATCCATTAGCGTTGGGCTACATAACTAAACTTAAAGTTCGTTCTTTATTATAATCGATCTATAATTCATTATATTTACCACTTCCTTTGATGAATGTAATAAGTTTTCCAAAGTGTTCTGTATTACCTAACAGATTTTGAATAGTAGGGTTGTTATTTTTAATTGAGTTATATAACTTTCTTCTTTGCACGCTGTATTTTGGGCAAACTAATAGAAAATGTTCAATCGTTTCGTTCATTTTGCAATTCGGGCAGAGTCCGTTTTCATGTTTGTTCAACATGAATTTATAATAATTTAAATTACATTTTCCCAAACGAAACTGGTGAATAATTCTCTCATCTTTCCTGCAATAACCTTTCACATTGCATTTTTTGTTTACAGTTTTTTGAATTTCATATAAATGTCTTCCATTTTCCCCTTTATCCCACAGACTTTGCCAGACTGCGTTATAATGTAGAATGGCATTTTGAATAAACTCTGTTTTGTTTTGGCTGATTTTTATTTCGATATATTTTTTTTGGGAAGCTTGTTTTGCCAGGGCGTCCGCCCGTTCATTCCCTGCAAGGCCACAATGGGCCGGTACCCATTCAAATTTAACCGTTATTCCGAATTCACGTATTATGCGTAATTTTTCAAGTATTTCTGATATTAGACTGCATTCCTTCATGTTTTGGATGGATACAAGAGCAGAGTTTGAATCGGAGAGGATGACTGCAGATATTGGATGGTATTCCTCTATCCATTCTAGCGCCATGAGAATGGCCACTTGCTCTGCTCGGGCAATTGATATGTCACTCGTTTTAAAGCCTTTGCGGATATTCAGTTTGGGTATATAGTATGCTACGCCCGTATTTCCGTTAATTTGCTTTGACGCATCTGTATAAATTTGCAGACAAAAATGCCATTTTTTCTGAATGACTTCGTTTGCGTATGTATAAGTTTCTATAGTCGATGTATGCTTCTTGCTAGTATGGTGCGATATCTCAAGTGAAACCGTTGGTATTTCATAATGCCAAAAGGGTTTGACTGATTGACAATCCGAAAGTTTTTCGACTTCATTGATGGTAATATTCCTTTTAATTCTTTTGATAAAAGGACCTTCGCTCAATTTTACAGTGGAGGCTTCATATTGCCAGCATGGTTTTAAAACTTCTCTTGTTAGGTGATTAGCATTGGACGTTTGCAAATAGAAACAATACTTTTCATTGATCATATTCCTTCTTAATTGCAATGGCCTCTCTCCACATTCTACCTGGAGTGCTTGGAGTGATGTCTGTTGTTTCCCACCAACAATTATTTTAATGTAGTCGACTATAGTCTTTAGAATTGTAAAACACAGAATCGAAGAATATTGTAGCCATTATCCATTGATTTTTTAATATTGATTTAAAATGTCCTATTGTGTAGAGAATTGTCATTCGGCGTAGTTACCTTTATTACAAGTGATACATTTGAAAAATATTGAAAACACTAACAAGGTTGCTCCAATGCTGGTTCAAGAACAACAGCCCATAGGCCTATAAAGTCCTTAGCATTGACTCGATAAGGTCTTAGTGCTTTCATAGCCTCAAGACTCTCAATTCAGTTCACAGCCATTATCTATGGATGCTGAATAACTCAATTTATAACTTGTTTACATGGGTCATTGAAAATTATGACTTGAGTTAAAGTTGTATGGAGGGTCAAGTCTACCAAATGCTTTGGCACAAGTGCTAAAAGGGTCGGGAGAGGAGGGGAGGCTAAACCTCAACGGGCCAAATATTGGTGTGATGCACAAAGATGAAAGGAAGTATCTTTTGCCAAACTTGGATTTTCTCCTGTCTACCTTGCCTTTTCAAATTAGGATGGAAGAAGATGCAACTTCATCATCTCAATTTTTAGATATGAAATTAGAGTCATATTTTCTTTACCCTATTATGGTACACCTGTTTAGGTATTCCCTGTTTGGGTGTCAAAACAATTGTTGGCCTCACCCATGGTTATATGGGATTAGGCTTTAACTTTTTAGTATTTTTTTATTTCATTAGTTCTTTAGTCCTGTATCAGTGTATAACGAGAATGTTCTTTTTCAACAAGTCGTTAAATGTTCCTCTTGTTTGATGTGTAGAAAAATATCATGCTTCATTGACCAAGCAAGCTGAATCTATTCTATGGCATTTAAGATCCTTAACTAATCCTTCCTGTATACAACTTTTACTTTCAGTGTTTGTATTTAAAGAAATCAAACATAATAAAATTGATAATAGATTCTTTTATTGAGCACTAAATCTCAGTGGATTTGGCTCCTTATATTTCATATGTATTATTATTATCATTATTTATTATTATTTTATTCAGTTTTGTAATCTTAGAATAACATCAAGAAAGGGTGACTATAATGGTAACTTTGATTTTATTAATTGTCATGGTGACCAGATCATTAAAGACCTGAAGTGGGCATCAGTAGAACAAAGACAAGATAATTTTTTAGCAATATTGATGTATAAATGTATTCACGGATCGGTCCCATCTCGATTATGTTACAATATTGAAATGGTTTGTGATAGGCACGATGTAAAAACACGTAATCATGATTCACTGAATGTTGTTCCACCTAAACCTTATCTTGAATGTTTAAAAAAATAATTTATGTATTTGGAATCAGTTACCGGATGAATGGTATCAATTTATTTGCTTTCTACATTTTCTAAAATGGAAGCCCAGGTACCAAAAATATTTATTACAGTCTTGAGTTATCGTAAATCATATTTGATTTTGGATGGGAATAATCTGACATATAATTGGTTCATAATTGTGTGAAATCTTATCCCCATTTACTGGTACAAGTATATTTCCTGGAGAGCTAATACCGGAAATCTTGTGTGGAACCAAAAGACAAACGATGCCCTGAACATTTTTTGTTATTCCTGAGGAATCGTTCAATAGGTTTTATTTATTTGCTCAATTGAGCATTCAGTTTGAGTTTGTTCGATTCCGTAGTGGATATTTTCTCTCATTACCCCAACAGGGGGATTATCTGTAAGTTTTTGAAGCGAAAAAGTCTGGACAGGGGAAGACACAGAAGAATAATTTTGGATTTCCCTGCATGCATCATCAATAAAGCGTGCAGTCCAATTTGAGGCCAGACTACCAGATAGAAAGGAGATTAAAATGTTCAATGCGATTTAATCCTACTAGAGGAAATGATATGGATTAAGTTACAGTTAACAACAGAATTATTTGTACCTCCTGGGAAATAACAGATTTTTAAGATTTTGTTTAAAATGAAAAAGGTTAAAATCTGAAGTAATCATTTACATAGGTTTTCACTAAAATACATGGTATCAAATGAGTACCGGTAACTTATTTACTTGAAGAATTAAAATTCTGCCCAGTCCGGTAATATTCAGAATTTACAATTAAAAAATGTCAATGATTTTTTTTGTCATGAAATAACTTAAATCAGAAGTACCTGTTTGATGTCCCCACTTTGTACTTACTGTTTCATTATTGAAATAAGTTCCTGATCTGCTAATATTTTTATATGAATTGCAGATGAAATAATAATTCACTTTGCTAGAGCCTGCACTCATGGCGTAGAGCTTATGAAGTGTTTGTCACAGCGCAAATACTGAAGTGTGCTGATGTTGAATGATTTTGCTCTAATTCTGTTACTGATGTAGTGTTTTAAGTGGGTCAACAAGACTTTACTGCTTGACCGTATTTAGAGGTAATCGGTTTGATTAGGCTCCCTGGAAAAATAGAAATTTTGAAAAATTATGGCTGAAGTGCAGGGAGACTTGAATATGATGGATGTGAGAAAATAAAATGGTTATCACAGAGACTGTAAGTGGCTGGGAACAATTGCATTTTGATCTGTAAGCTTATGCCTAATGTCTACTTCAATACACAAAATCATATCCTCATATGCCAATGAAAGGAAATGGCTAATATCGCCCAGAATTGAAGAAAAATTTAGCCAATTCAGACACTGCTTTTTCTGAATATTTGGAGATAGAAGTGATTTAATTCATCAGCAACTGCCTGATCGCTTACAGTTCTCCTACAACACACTTAATGGCGAATAAATTAAACCCCCAAGAGGAGCTTGATTTGGTGATTTTAGAGCGTGATCATTTCACTGGCCCAAAACCACATGATTTCTGAGCGCTGATCGGATTCCACTCTTTTTGGAATAGTAAAGGATTATTGTATCCTTTCATATTTTCAGATATTGAGGATCACTCATAATTAAACATACTTTCAAATAATTTGGTAATATAAGGTTATATGTGTTCAGCAAATTAAGATCATGGAAATGTTGGATAACATGACCAGAATATTTAGCATAAAGTGCATGGAACACTGTGGTATAGTGGCTCTTGTCTTTCAATCAGAATGTCTTGGTCCAAACCCCATCAATATTTCCTTCAGCAAGAAATTTATCCACACTGTGCTGCACCCAACCCAGGTGAGATGGGCACCTTAACATTGATGTCTCATGCAATTGTTTATACTGGGCTAAAGCTAGGGTTATAATACAAAAATTGTCCTCAGCACTCTGTTAATTTTTTTTTATAAACAATTCAAATCTGGCTCTACTGATATTTTGTCTTGCATACCTTCAATTCTTTTAACACTACTTACAGCAGCTTGGTTAAAAGTAATGCAGTTTGTAGCCCTGCATGGAGCAAACTTATACATAAAAGGCAGATTCCCTTTTATGAATGCCTAAAAATAAAATATGAATGAGCGAGAGAAACGCAGTAAACAAAAACGCTTCATCAACTCCCTCAATTTATCACTTCATCGATCCACAACTTTGATTCTGTTCTGACTGGCTAAAATTCTCACTTCCGCACAACGTCTGAGGCAGATCTTTAGTGTACGCGTGTGGTGCGTTGTCTGCAAACGATTTCTCCCTGCGCCTAATTGCATCAAAGTGCAGGAGAGGAAAGCAGTGGAGTTTGACATTCACTCAAAGACAGTAGCCTTGATCCTCCATTAGAGTCCAGGAAATGCCTGTAGTTTGGTCTGGGTTAGAAAATTGTTGTACATCGTACACCATGTAGTTGGCATGATTTTTATTCCATTATCGGTTCAGGTTTAGATGATTTTTAAAGATGACCATAGGAAGAAAGCCCTGCAGTTACTTCTTGGTTCGAAAATTGTTATGCATTGTACCCATGTAGTTGGCATGAATTTTATCCTATTATGATTTTGTTCAAACAGGTTTTCTTGCGGTTTGTAAGATGTGCATAGGAACCCAGATCCTCCTACAGCTTCAGACTGGGTATTTTTTTCCCATTACATGTATTTCTGTGTTAAGACAAGTTTCAATTCATGTTAAAAGTATGAAAAGTATCAGTACGAAACATGTCCATAGTGTGTAGAAAACACCTGCTGTTCAGTTTTGGATAGAAAGTGAAACTTGTATTTATATAAAGCTTTAAAAAAATTTCAAGCAATTTCTATAACAAAAGATCATGCCAGAGATGTGTTCATATTTTTATGGTCCAAAGAGATTCGGCCCAGACAGAATTACCTGTTTATTGTACGTCATGTAGTTGAAACGATAGTTATCCCGCTGTGACTGTATTCAGCCCAGTATCAATTCATGTTTATTTTGGGTCTAGGAATACGTCTGCAGCTTGGTATTGACTAGACATTATTTTTTTTAAGTTAACAGTGCCTCAATAGAACTCATATCAGCAAATAATTGACAAAGTCAAACCAGGCAGTTAACTCCCTGGTCAAACCATTTGCCTCTTGCAAGAGGAATTACTAGAGTACTTTTCGCCATCAGATGAGAGGTACATTTATTGAAGCTAAATGTACATCGTACCCCATGTAGTTGGCAGCATTTTCTTTCTTATTCTGAACGATTTCAGTTTGAAGTCGAGGAAACCCTTCAGGTCAGCCTGGGATAGAAATACATTGTATTCCATAATTTCACACTGGGTTAACACTGGGATGACACAGGATGTCAAATATTCTGTAAAAAGTATAATGCCCTTTTTATTTTTTAACGTCATTTCATATTTGAACCAGACATGAACACGGCTTGAAAAACAACAACAGAATTTTGTTTTTGACAGAAAATTCCAGATTCTCATATTGGCATGCATGCTGTATTACAGAAAAGGCAGTCCAACCTTCATCAAAATTCATAAGGATTTATTATGCAAAGCCTTATCAGAAGAGGATTGATGAAATTACTTGTCACTTTCATGATATGCAATTTCTTTCCAAAATGATCTCCGTTTATTATCTCATTTTCTCTCCTTTGAATGGTCTGGTTATTTTTTTAATTCCCATAAATCATACTTCATCCATATCGATTTACAATTTGCATCGAATCAGAAGCCTGATACCTTTTCTGTCAGATGCGCATTTCAAGAAACCATTTCTGATGTAAGTTTGTTAACCACCCATTGAGAGTTCTGCAGTTTATGATTGCAGTTTTGATAATTTTGTGTTTGAAGCTCCTTGATTTTCTCACAGCCAAATTATAACTTGTTCATTGTTTCAGAAAAAAACTTTCACTCCAACTCCTTGAATATTTGAGGAGACTGCTTTTGAAATTTAATGGTATATTGTTGAGCACTCTCCGTGCATATGAATGATTTTAAGATGGTCTTAAAAGCAGATGAAGTGATATTGATGACTGTTTTACAGGTAAATTAAGATTATTGCGTGCACCATGTTGTAAATTGAATCCTAAAATTAGCTTGATTTATTATTTAAGAAGGCCAATTGTGTTATGACTATGAAACACAATATCCAAATATTTAGGCAATAGAATACAAAATTATCACATAAATTGCGGAGATTAATGGTATCAATACAACCGGATAGAGTAACGATTGCGTATAAAATCTGTAGTGGCATATATGTGTGTGCTATATTATCAGAATTTCATTAATTTAAAAAAAAGAATGGAATGGTGGGACAAGAAAGGTTCAGGCCAGCAAGATATTGCTAGTGCAGAATAATATCAAATTCATCAAACTGATAGCTGCATGATTTATATCCTGGTCTAATTATGGTCCATGATTGCACTTGATTTTCTGTATGATTCTGTTAGTCATCCCATCATCTCGACGAAAGGAGATTTCCTGTATTATTGTGGCAGACAGCACCCATGACACATTCATTTGAGTACTCGCTGCATTCTAATTCTGATTTTCCCTCTCAATTCCTTGAGGATATTATTTTCATTCCAGCCTCAATTTCTGGGTCACGAGAGTACATGCATGAATCAAAATGAGGAGTGAATGCTTGTGGATGGATTGAATCGAATTGGGAGAGAGTTTTTTTTTTTGGTTTGGGGGGGGGGGGGCGGGGCAAGAGAAACAAAAACCCTGTTTACACTTATATACTTTTGTGCTAATACATGATGCCCAATAGTCCAGTTGAGGACTCTGTGTTCTAATAGCACCTGCCTAGATGCACTTTTCTTTGACCTGGATAGAGGGGTGTGTGAGACCCTGTGGTTGAGTGTTGTAGTCCCTGTGTATTCAGGGCAAGGATATGTACAGAGGCAGGTGCTATTAGAACACAGAGTCCTCAACTGGACTGGTTGCCCAAAAGCAATACCCAAAGGCTGCCCTAATGTGGACCAGTTCTTGAGGTTGTCTCAGGGCTAGTTTGAGGTCATAATATTTTGGGCAATAAAGGGTGTGGGTCGACCATACTAATAGTACAGGCGCACTCCTATTTATAGAGATTGTATCTTTAATTATTTTTATGCAGAGCACCTTGATAGGTAGAATTTTTATATCAATTGGATGGTCAATATTTTTTAATGTAAATGCACCAAATTTGATCTGGCGGTGTAAATGGGTTGCAAGACAGAGGGGGAACAAGAGAGAAAGATCGAGGAGAGGCAATATAGGAGGAATTGAAAGGGAGAAAGAGAGAGAGGGGATCAGGAGAGTGTGAAAGGTAAGAGGAATGCTGGATATAGGGATAGACAGACAGAAAGAAATTAAAAAGAATATGAAAATTAAAGATGAAGAATCAGAAGTATTTAACACTTTTTGGCTCAAAAAAGATAGTATATTTTGAAAGCAGAACTGGTTTCCATGGAGATGGATGCTGCAGACTTGATGCTTTCTGTTTATTATTTTTTTTTTGTGAAGGGAGTTATCATTTCGGAATGGCACCTCCTCTGTTTGTCTTTGATCTTGTTCATGCAACACTTGACATTTATGCAGCTTCCCCCTTAATTTTATATCTTCCACCAACAGCAATAAAGAACTAAATACCCAAGAAAAGTTTCAGTAAATGCAAAGAAAAGGGTCCTTTGATTCTTTATTGTACACTTGATAAAATGAAGTGACATAATTTTTAAAAAAATTATATGAAAACAAGTATTCTGGCTGAAAATACCATTACAATGAACATCCTCATCATCATCATTATCGCCATGACCACCTTCATCACCATCCAAAATGTCTCGTGAAGTTAGAGTGTCCTTGTGTATGACATTTTATGAAATGTCAGGTTTTCCTCTTTTTGTATGATGTTTTATAGTCATGTACCAAATTGAATAGCAAATGCAGATAACAAAGGAAAACTGTATCGATGCCAAAATATGTGCGAGGCATGGTTTAATGTTCAATTTTTCGTAGGATATTTATTCAGGAATAAATGTAATGCAATGTTCCGGAATGATTCACATGTTCAGGTAAAATTTTTGTGCCTTGAATTATAATTAAGATCGTTTCATTTATAACAAAATTATAGAGGGGCATTATCGTTTAGCTTTCACTATTGAAGAGCATAATGTCCTTTTGGCTGTCATCCACCTTAACCATGTCAAGTTAGTCCTCAATGAAAAATGACATGTTGTAATGCATTGCGGATGACACAGCCTTCTCCCACTGCTGTAGGTAGGCTGGTTATCTGCCGTGCTTCATCCGACTCCTCCTGGGTTCAACTTCCGACACTGCCATTGTAAATTGGCAACATCTTGCGAGGAGGGCATGGGGCAGATGTCGAGGCAATGTGTTGTTAATTTAGGCTTCAGCACTAAATAGCGGACATCCTACCCGGCTTAGAATGATGAAGGATTCGTCTTTTGGTAAAAAGTTTTCGAGTAATTTTTTTTTTAGATTTTGCGATATTCAGGATCACTATTAGGAGCTCAAGGTTAAATAAGATATCCAAACTTGGATTAGGAGTGTTGAGCTCTGCAAACATTGATCAGTGTTCAGTCAGCTCTAGGGAGTCTCAGAAAAAGAGAAGTTCTGACAAAGTGAGAAAATGTCTTGTGAGTATAAATTGTAGGTGATCTTAGTGGTGACAAAAAAAAAGAGCTCTCTGTTGTGCCCCAAATTTATCATCCTTGTATCAAAAAGGTTATTGACTTTTGATAATGAAATAGAACGATGACAGATTTGTCTTTCGCTAAAAAGTTTTCGGGTAATTTTTTTTTTTCAGATTTACGATATTCAGGATGAATATCAGAGGGCTCAAGGTTAAATAAGATATCCAAACTTGGATTAGGAGTGTTGAGCTCAGTAAATATTGATCAGTGTTCGTTGGCTCTTGGGCGTCTCAGAAAATGAGAAGTTCCGACAAAGTGAGAAAGTGCTTTGTTAGTAATTGTAATTGATGGTGAAAATAAAATACCTCTCTGTTGAGAATGAAATGCGTCAAACTTGTATCAATAAGGTTATTGACTTTTGACAACGCAATAGAATGATGACGGATTCGTCTTTCGTTAAAAAGTTTTCGGGTAATTTTTTTAGATTTACGATATTCAGGATCACTTTTACGGGCTCAAGGTTGAATAAGATATAAAAAATTGTATAAATAAACATTGATCTGTGTTTCAGAAAACGAGAAGTTCCGACTAAGTGAGAAAGTGTTTTGTGAGAAATTGTAAGTAATCTTAGTGGTGGCAAAAATAAAAGACCTCTCTATTGAGCGCAAAATGCTTCAACCTTGGATCAAGAATGTTATTGCTCATGAAGACGGTTTCATTTTCAGTTGCTAATTTTGTTTACCTGTGGGCAGATATGAATTTAAAAAATGGAATATTAATGAACTTTATTGGTTGGTCTCTATCAGAATAAATAATTCGCTTACTAGCCTGCTAAGAAAATATGTAGTTTCGATATCTTTTAAAATAAATCCTAAATCAGCAAGCAGGGACAAGGATATTTTCTCACGAAGCATCTCATCTAATATTATGTGTCAACACTTGGGAGACATTAAATTTCCATTAATAGAATTTCGAGTGTATTGAAATGGTATTGAAATAATTTTTTAATACCTCCTTTCAATCATTATTTACTGAAGTTGCAATTAACCATGAGACAAATGACTGCGCTTTGAAAGCCAATAGCACATTTTTTTTGCTTTTACACCGCAAGCCTCAGCCGTGCCTCACCCCAAATTGTGCTTAAATTGCTTACGAACATGAAATAATAGATGATGAAGAAGTTGTTAATCAGTGAATTTTAGAATCGCTATAGGAAAATGAAAAGAAGATATACCACAGCATAAGAAAAAGTTTGTGTAAAGGGTAATGAATCGCTCAAAATTACATTGCACTGTCTAATATGCATTTGCGGCTGCTGCCTAGCCCTGAGATTTCTTTTACACTACATCAAGTCAACGTACTGGGCTACACTGTAGGACTGTCTCTGAGCTTCTCCGAAAAGCAGCCGCAGCCTTGCCATTTTATCCTTCACAATCAGCAAACACTCATGGGTAGGCTATACCCATATCCACAAGTTCTGAAAGATGTAAAAGATTAGTTTTTACAAAATATCAATTTATACTCCCTTTTTGTTCCCGACAAATTTCACATGGTTTTAAAACTATGTGTATTTGGTTGCACTTTTATCTGAATTGATTAAATCTCTTCACCTGTATCAGAGTGGAGTTCAGTTCAAAATTTTCAATCAAATTAGTAATTTGAGTGCAATAAAGTGATATTGCTTTCAGAAGCTAGAATAGTGTTCATTTTGTGTTCCGCCAGAGGAGTTCATAGCATTCTGACTAAAAAAGGTATGATACACCCTTTCTTTAACCTTCAATTTAATTTTCCTCACATTGATAAATTTTATAGACAATGTGATTACTTTTGTCTCTGGGAGAATATTACATGAAGCTTGTTTCAGCAACACATTAGTCAGTGCTGACTTATCCAATGAAATTCTTTATTTTGATTAGATTATAAGCACTATCTCTGACTTTTGCTAACTGAATACTTGTCGCTGTGACAAGCTTCAAGAAGCACCCTCCTGGACTTCATCTTTTTTAGTAGTTTATTCCTAATATTGATTAAAATATTTCTGTAGAGTAAATTGGCGTAGTGTTTCGCATTCCCAATCCAAGCTCAATTTTGTCTAGATTCCCCTTTCTTTGACAGAGGCTTATTTGAAACTGTTCACTAGGAGGAAGTCAATAGCTTCTCAAATTTCTGCCCACTTTCTTCCGATGATTCCTATGGAGATTGTTTCTTCCTTTTCTTGTTTCCTCTCTTTTATTTTTTGTACTGTCTGCTTGCATTTTCTTCTGCAGCTTTGCTATGCATGGACAGAGGAATCCGGCTGGGGTGGAGGAGGGGGGAGGTGGCCTGTGCCCCCACTTTTTCAGTAAATGTGTGCAAACTTATGGCAGTGTGAAAATTGTAATAGACCCTATGCAGTCCCTCCATTGCATATTAATTATACAGGCAACTCTGCAAGTTGACTCTCTTGGGACCCCCCCCCCCCCAAGAAGATATTTGCTTATTAAATTTGATATATTTTGTAGGATTTGTTCCTAACATTTATCTCAGCTTTATTCCTGATATGAGATTCACTCCTCACTTTCACTTGTTTATCTTTTTTTGGAAAGAGGAGAGGATGCCCTGTATAAACTTCATTTTAGCTCTCGATGCACACAAGAATGTCATAATTTGATATATTTTTGGCAAAGCGGAGAAACTGACCCCCATCAAACCTACTGTAATTGAATAAAAACAAATAAAATTTCAAGATATATCAAGTTCAAATCCATTTCCTGGGTGGTATTGCACAATACAGTCATACAGATATGGAAGTAAATTTTATCGATATTTTATGATTGTCAAAACATCTCAGTATTGTGTGTTTTTTTCAACCCCCAATTCTGAGGCCCAAGATACACGTATTAGAGACTGCATGCATATTGAAATTGCACTTAAAATTAATTCTTGAGCAGGTTAGAAATAACATGTACTCATTTATTTCATGCCCCATGAAAATGCTATAAGATATCAGTCATGAAATATTTAGATGCAATATTAGGCTATTTTCTGCATGTTCAAACATTAAAAATGTATGTTATAATCGTATAGCAGAGCTGCCAACCAAAATCCGTATTTTCCTTCCCTTTCGTTTTCTTATGGAGTACTTTATTATATGGCCATCAGTAATTAAGTGATACATTGTTATGTCCACAATACCACCTCTTTGTACCCTTGAATCAATGGTATCAGCTGGAAAGCATCTGGAAGCTATTTATAAGATCTAGAGGTATGACATTTTGTAACAGCAAAACATTCATTTGATTCACACCCTAAATCAATAAAAAGTTTATGCCGGTGGATGATAAAGCGTTTTCGCGGAGAAACAGGTGTGTTGGATTATATTCTTCTTCTCTTGTAAATTGATCTTGAATATCTATTCATTTGAACACTCCCCCTTGCTATGTGTAATAGAGTTGAAATGTGGAAAGGAATCCGTACTGGTTGGCAGCTCTGGTATAGCCAGATTAACAGTATTGCTAGACAACTAAAAATGAGTCTAAACATCAAATGTATAGTGGGAAACTGCACACATATATAACTTCTACTCAGCTGAATGGGAAAATCCATATGGATAGTTATACAATTTTAATTTAAATATGATTTTTTTTAAATAGAGTTTCAGTGTAAACTGGCTTGTGTCTGAACATGAACAGAAGAGCAAAGTGTCCTTGACAATCTATTTTGACATTATCCCATGTATGATTTTGAAGAACCCATTTGGTATCAACAGTGAGTTTATTCAATCAGAAAATATCAAATTGCCTTCACATATTCTTGTCAGCAAACTTTTCAAATGTGACAAGAAATTATCTGACATAGTAAGGTTAAGAATGCTTCCAGGTACATGCCGATTACAGATAAAGATCTTACTAGCCCACTTCACGTACTAAAATATGAATTAGCAGATCAATATCAATTATGTGTAAATATTGTGATTTAATTCCATTTCAGTAAAAAGTATGAAAATCTGTGGGTCTCTAATAGGAGACATGGCTTTTTTCTTTTTCAATTGTCAAGCAGATGTATTGTTTTTTATAGTTTCTAAGTTCAGCGCTGATGGATAGAAATATGTTATCAAAGTGCAAATCTATAGTTCATAAAGATATTATCGAAACCAATTTTATGAACTTCAAAACATGTGTAAGTAGTTCCCTGTACATGTCAATATCATACATGAAAGCTTATGTCAATTGAAATGAGGATTAAGAATGTTATAATGAGAAATGGGTTATTTTTATAAAGTTACCTTAGTATACACCATTATTGTCTTTATAAGGCCAAATTCATGATAATTTGTGAAAATTTTGAAAACTTTTGAAGCTAATTTCTCACAAAAACAACAAAAAAGACCATTCATGTGAGATTTTAATCTTGATCAAATCTTGTTTCCTTACAATCACTCATTTTGCAATTGCATGGTCTTAGCTATGGTCTTAGCCATCCTCTTCCTCCTAAGACGTCTTGACTTCTTGTGCAAGTCTGGTAACCTAGACGTATCAAAGTCTAAGTATAATTCCTTGGTTTGTGTCTATGTTGTAAGAGTGGCACAAAAAGTCAAGACGTCTTAGCAAGAAGAGGATAGCTAACACCTTTTCGTGCAATTAGCCCCTGTGTATCTTGAAAAAACGTGCAAAGAATCTAATGGATTTTCTTGTGGCTTCTCGTTACAGTTTCACTACTACCCTGTCGTGGTACCTTTTGACATCAAAGACTACGTCGGAGCCAAGCGGGAGGAAGCGCGCGATGACCCCTACGCCAGACACGCTTTCAACCAAGTGAAGAGTGATCAGATTCCTTTGGACAGGGCTATTCCAGATACAAGGCATCTCAGGTACGTCTTCCTCAATTCTTGAATTCCGAGAAGTCTTGAAACTGATCGGAGCTTTTGTTCTAATTGGGTAGTTACACCATCAGACTGATCCAACCTAGTTCCAAAACTGACTCTTGTTCGGGGAAAAAAGAATAATTTTAAAACTATCCTTTGCATCATTATCCTTTCTTATAAGTATGTAATTAAGAAAAGGGGAAATACTTGCAGTAGCACATTGTATCATCCAGACTTTGTTTTGACAAAGTAAAGAGTGACAATATTTCTTTTGTAGGGGCATTACCGAAGACAAATTTATAAATAAGACAAAGAGAATGAGGAGGGCCAGGCTGGAAGCTATTTGCTAAAAGAAGCTTAAAAAGGAGCAGGGTATATATCACCAGAATATTTCACAAAAAGGAGCTGATCGATTGCCATGTTTCGTGCATGAAATATTTATGAACTGTAGACCATGAATTACGTGGTCAACTTTTCATGAATATACACTTCTCATAAAAAGTGAAATTTCTGCTTACTTATTACCCCATATCATTTAAGAAATCTAGGCGTAAGATCTTTGTCTAATTTGAAGTGAGAAAGAGTCTCTTCATTTAGCTAAGACAGACAAGACGGGATGAATCATTTCCAATGCCAGAAATATCTTTGTCAAATATTTGTTGTGACTCTGTTAGACTGGGCAGTGTTTCGTATGATTCGCATAAGATCTTGGATGCCGTTGGTCAACTTGAGCAGGATACTGGCAATTATCCTAGTCGGCCTTTCTCTAGTTGTATCATGGGATTTAGGGCAGGAATCTCACTGGCGATGACACACGTCTAAGACTCCTTTCACATCAACTTTTCAAAATTAGATCCCACTGAATTGGTTTCCAAATCAGGTTCTTATGGCCAGTTTTAAGACCTTTCACACCTACAGACTCAGGAAGTGGACATCAATTCTAGTTCATGGAAAGTAATTTTGTTGCCATGGTAACCTGTACAATTGGTCATCTTCATCCTGCTACACCGATTGTGCTCTATTGTTGGTCACATGCATATCTTTTACGAGCAATTCCAGATAAAACCACAAAAGTCCAGTCCATGTAGTGGCCATAGTTCATTAACTATCGCTAAACTCAATTTCGGTTACCTAAATCTACTTTGTGTGGTGGATTTCAAAACTAGTTTAGAATAAGAGCCCTTTGATGTCTATGGAGTTAAACTCGTTTAGTAGATACCAGTTTAACATGAAGTAGTCTAATGGTAGATGTGAACATTGGTCATTGCCATGAAAGTGGAGTAAGTGGCCTAAATGAGCTGTAAAATCTGCTTCACAATGTAGTTTTTCATGACGACATACAATGCCGGTCACGTAGTGAATTAGCCTAAAGTGGCTTTCTCCCGGAAGTAGTTTAAGCCTAGTGTATGGGTAATTCTGCTGTCCGCGCACTCGCCTGTGTGATTCTGATTTGCTCTTAGAGGAGTGGAGATGGAAATCATTGAATCTGTTGTCATAGCAACAGAGTCACTTTGCTCGAACTAGCCTCGGAAGTCCACTCCAAAAGCGTGCAGGTGTGAACCATTCTTAATTGGCCATCGGAATCTGCTTTCTGCTAGGTGTGAATGGGGTCCAAGGGTATTACTAATTAATGCTAAACAGCTTTATGGATATACCTGCTAACAATGCTGATTTGCTTGAGTGTTGAGCTTGCCTGTTATAGCAGCAACATGTAGGCATACAGGTGCATAAAGTAGGAACAATTTCCCCTTTTTACATGTAGCATCATGGTTCAGATTATTGAAAAGGTGACTTTAAGTATAAATACTAATGCTTAGGATTCAGGAATCATTTCTTATATATTTTGCAAGGCTCCAAATCATCCATGTCTCATGAGATTTTAATACTGAGGCCAAGAACTAGATTAGTTGTGGTACATATACAGTATTCATCCAGTTCTTATTTGCCTCTGCATAATCTCACACTTTGTTTTAATTGTACCGCAACACCATTATAATGCCAATGAGAATCTTCCAGCCACCCATTTTACACCTACATGTAGGTGAAGAGTGTCGTACAAATGTTGATGTTTGCACTTAGGAAGTGATGAGACAGTGAGAGCAAATGTCTCAGAAATGGGGCCCAGACAACTATTGAGGTCACACTGCTATGGGAAATGTACTTTATAATTAGACCTCTCCACTTTTTCAAAAGGCTGAGTTGTCTTGGATACCTACATGTGTCTAATGGCAGATGTCCTTTGAAGCAGACCGACTGAATCATGAGCTTGGTTAAAGATTTGTGATGAATTTTAAAGGTATTAAAAATGATTATGATGAAATAATGAATGTGAAAGGAACCGAAGAATTCACAGATGTGCTTTATTTGCATAAAGATAGCTTTGTACAAAATGGGAAGATAATTCCATTTTGCATTTTGTGACAGTTTTAGAGTCAATGTCGCAAACTTAGAGACTTGCAGTCAAATCATGTATATTACAATGCACAGAGTCTTGGTACGAGGTGTGAGGCGTTTTTACTCTGACCCCTGCGGGCGAATGAAATCCTATTGATTTTGTGTGAGCTAGTTTGCTGGTAAAAATAACAGACTTGCAGTGTTTTCTTTGTTTTGCCATTTATAAGCCATTTCTGGATCGATTTTATTAAAAGATTATGAACACACTCTAATCTGTGATTGAAAAGCAAGTAATATATAAATACTTTCACTGCAGAACATCAAGAAATTAAATATATGAAATGCCAGTTCTCTAAAGATTTATCCATATTTTAGGGAAATATCTCCAAGTGCATTCAACTGGTTAAAAAGTGATGTTTTGAAGTAAGTGCAGGACAAAGGATCAGCAGAATGAGTAAAAGAGACATTTTTTTTCTTGCAAGGGAACTAGTTTTCCTAAAGGACATGTCTAAAAATAAGTTCTAGTGATTAGACAGCTCCTGTTTTATCAGGCATCTAGTGAGTGAATTAGCATTAGGTAACTAGATTTTCTGCAATATACCCCCGTCTCGACCATCCTTCCTCCTGCAGCGTCTTTTGAAAACATTTTAAAAAGGAAGGTGGGAGGGAAGGATAAGTAAGTGGGGCACCAATTGAATCTCAGAATTCATTGATTGCATTGCTCCATTGATAGATCAATGTAGATAGGGTTGAGCTACAGCAAAATTAGAATGTGTTTTCTCATTTTCACCCACACACTAATGATCAATGCCCTTATTGACTTGCTTGGGAGCTTGAGAATTTTGAAGTGAAAATTCCCTGTAGAGTACTGATCTAAACTTTCTCTAGTTTTGATGAACTTTTCTTGATTCAGTTTCGAGTCGGTCAGTGTACTATTGTGTATTTTTGTAGTTTCTTGGTCTTGTTTTGCTACAAATGTTCTACTTTCTACTTTTTAGATATCTTCTATTTGAATGCGTAACACACTGCAATCAGACTGCATGTTTTCTGTTGTGAAAAAGCAAGCTTTATTCATTTGCCAGAAACAAGGGTAAAATCTGAGGAAAATTCATAAATCACCCCTAATACTGCTCCCCACTAAACATAATTTTATCTGGTTCTTAAATCCCATAATTGTCACAGTATTACTATTGGTGTTATGAAACTGCCATGAAATTACTTAGTCATTTATCAATATTTAGATGTTTTAGAGAAGTTGGTGTATGCATTATAGATTCAACGAATTTGCACTTAACATTTTCAAAAATACAGTTTGATCTTAAAAGTTTGATAGCACTAAAAACTTGTCTCATTACATAACTGTAGTAACTGTAGACTTTTTTTGGCACACATTTCTAAAATCTTGCAACCCATTTTCGAAATCTCCAGGGTAATCCTCTGTGTAAACTTTGAAGATTTAATTCTTTTGAAGTCTGATAAAAACCCTTATGCAGCCGTCAGATTGGTATCAACAATATTTGTTTTTCATTATCACTATAGCATAACCCAGACATGTTATGTCAATCCTAATGTATTGTTAAGAAGGATTTGGTATAGCCTGTTGAAGGTACATTTGAATTGTAAATAAGTAATTTAGATTTTTTATGTTATTTTGGTTTAATTTATTCAATGTTTTAAAGAAATAGAAAATTGCTCTTTTAGAGAATTGCTACAAGATAATTACATTTTAGACTGTTGTATAGCCCAAGTTATTTTGAGCTGTAACATGAGTGATTCTGTTAAATATGAACGGGATAGAAAAAGGAATGAATTATTTGGTGACGGTCAATGATAAAAACAAACTTGCAATTGTGAAACTTAAATTTCAGCCAGTGAAGAGGTGAGCTAATTTGTGTCTGCATCTTGAGATTGTTTTGATCAAGGAAATTTTTCGGGTCAGATGTACTCAATGAGGAAAGTGCAAGCACTCCTATTACGATGTGTGCCAATTTTGGTTGATGTTTCATAGGATGCAATTAAGACCCCAAACGAACACCCCCTCCCCTTTTTCATCAGACTTTTCACACGACCTTTCATTTTAGAATGTTCAAGCTAACTTTACAAAGAAACATTGTCTTAGAATTGTAAGTTTTACCCTTTCAGATTTATTGAATATTTTGTTTATATTTCATTTTAACAAGGATTTTTAAAGAAATTTGGCCATTGAATCAGGTCCCTGATCACTATGCTTTACGTAATCTGCAAAAACACATTTTCTTCAAAAACTGCTGACCCTTACTTGACACTAGTGTAATATAAAGCCTATTATTAATCGTTGTCATGCACAAACTTGAAGTGCATTCACTTCACATGCTCTCAAGAATGACCTGTTTCCATGACGACCAACTTGCGTAAACAAAGCTGCTGTTTATCTGGCATTGGAATAGTTTGCTTTTTGTGCGATTCCATCATGTTGATCAAATAACGAATCTGCCATACAAATATCATTATATACTTTGATAAGGGAGAGGAGACTCTGCAGTTGACTCTGAGGTTTTCAAGCTTTGTTGAGGTTTTTATTCCAAGTCATGTTGATATGTTTGCCACATTTTACCCTGTTCATGCATTATTGTATTACAAAAGAATTACTGCGACTTTAAAGAAATGAAATCCTGTCTGGATGTTACTCAACTATCATTTTTTGTAAGGATTGAATTACATATGAAATACCTTTGCTACCTTCTATCCTCAACTAAACCACACCCCACCCCCATAGCATACTCTCCTCTGATATCACACCCTTCCCTATACTTCACCCTCCTTTTAACTACACCCCTCCCTTATTCCCGACCCCTCCCCTTAACCCACCCACAATTAATTCACACCCCTCTCATACTCCCCTCCCTTTCCCTATCCCCAAACCTCCCTTATTTTCCATCACTCCCCAATTCGCCAACCTCCCCTAGTCCCCATTCGTACCTCTCCCTTTCCCCTCCCCTACCTCCAATACCCCCTCCCCTGCACATTTTTCATTTGTCTGCTCCTGTTTTCCATCCCTCCCTGACAATGCCTTTCTGTAGATCCCACCGTATATCCCACTGCCTTCTACTTCTTGACTTGTCCTGTTCCCCGCCCTCCCTCTCAAATGCTGAGTGATACTGTGCAGATTAATCAGTTAATTAGAACTCTTTGCTCCCTTCACTTGCAGATTAGAAAACATATGTTCCATATTAATCACGACAGATACATTTGTAATCAGGGCAGATGTGCATTTGGCAAGAACATCTGTGCTCTCACCATCATGCAAAGTGCAATATATTTTTTTCCGTCTCCTCTTATATAAATAAATCAATTAAGACTGAATATAAGTACATTATAGTAAACATTGATATTATGCCCAACATTTTCAGTGTAACATACTCCAATATTTGGGAAAATTCAACAAATCTCTAGTCAAGTTTCCGTTATATTTGTATGTAGAGACTAAGCGTGTGAACTTCAATCCTTTTGTTTCACAAGAGGTTGCACGCCAAGTGGATGAATGTGCTGTGCTGCATACAAAAAAGGATGAAAAAAAGAAAAGAAAAAAGAAAGGATGAAAAGCTGAACAAGAGCTGCATGGATTGAATGTTTCTATTTGTGGTCATGATTTAACACTATCATGACTATGGTATCTAGTTTTCCAACAAAAACAGGCAAAAAATATCTGGCTATTAAAAGACGAAATCCAGTTTATAAAGTGCCACCCATAGTCTGCAAGAACAGACCCTTTGGTTTCGTTGTGCACAAACACAGAGAGTGATACAGGGTATACACTGTGTGTCTCGTGCTCTGCCCCAAAGGGTCTGTACAATGTTCTGATCTGGGGTTCCCACGCTTTATAATTAGCATAATTAGCCACGCCTCAAATCGATTTCATTGGTTCCTATAACTGCCAATAATCTGGGAATAGACTGACCACAATCTCCAGAGAGATCTCCCAAGAGCCACCTGCTAAATAAAATCAACACTGGCCAGACCATCACTAATCCCCTTTGGGGCTGATTGACCCAATGGTGAACTCCTCAATTTTATATGTGAGCTTGGTTCTCGGGTCTGTTTGTAAATATCACACTGAAGATGTGGTTTTCTCCCAATTGTCTTTTTATGTACAGTGGGACTTGCATCATGGAAATATGTTTTTCTTTTTCCCCTATTCTTCCTCATCTTTCTTCTGTTCTCTTCTCCCTTATTTATAAACATGTTGACCTACTTTTTGCTCCATTCTTATCTGTAATCATTCATATTTGGTTAAACTCCATGAAAATGTATAAATGTAAAATATAATGCCCTCTCAAGATTGAAACTATAAAACTATGGAAATAAAAATCAGCCTACAATGTATTTCGTTATAGCATTTTACTGATTTAAATTTGTATCACAATCTTACATCACAATTATTTGAAAATAGTATACTCTATTCATGTTATCATTGAAACATTGTCTCATCCTGGATATCCCCATTATTTTCCCCCTCAATCAATATCACTCTTTGTTATCATGCAACTACTAACCTGATCAACCCGATACACACAAAAAAAATGAAACCCAAACATCCATTTTAACACATTTAAAAACTTGTTACCCTTGCCCGGCCCTAATTGAAAGAAATATCACGTTTTTTAACAAACTTTGCAATTATTGAGCTAACATAATTACGTGCTTAAAATCAGCATAATCCTATATTTCATACCTAACAGAAAAAATAGAAAAACTATTCAAAAGTCACATCAGCGCGCATGTTGCACCAAGAATTATGGAGGTTCTCAATTACAATGACTGAAATTAGCAATTTGCTTTATTGAATGTGCACAATTCCAAAGGAAAATCTTTAACAATGGAGGACAATTAAGTCTTGCTTGACTTTGGCAAAGCTCTTTTAGTGAAAATATTGGGAAGTGCACTTCTCTCACTATATATTAATAGTGTAATAAAACTTACCTTTAGAGCATACACTTATGAGTGAAAACAGACTATAGATCAATAGAAAGTTATGAATATTTGAAGAATATCTGAAGATTTGTAAACAGTTATATTTTTTAGCAAATGGGAAAACTTGGGTCATGATGACATAGGTTTGTCATATTTTCTAGAATAAGGGGGTGTTGCTCAAACGTTACAATTGATCGCAAGTGGCAGTTGATCGAAATAAGCCAATCAAAATAATTGTTTCATGCACGTCTTGTTAAATGCGCACACCGAGTGCTAATGAAAATGCGCATTGCAATTTTCAAAGTTGCAGTTAATTTGCAGTTGATTCTGAGCAACACCCCCTAAGTGTATTTTCTCTACAATGTAGTTGCTTTTTGTTGTAAAGCTAATGGATTCACAAATAATTCCAGCTCTCAACAAATTCATCTAGTCGAATATATATTATTGATAATAACTTCTGAAATATTGTTTGTAAAGAAGAAATATCTGAATTGTTCATAAGAAATGTTTATTTCTGTTGCATATATTATTGGGGAAAAAATCAGTGAAAGTTTTTACACATGTTTCTAATTTGATGCCATCAGGGGTGCACTACACATACTAAACGTCATTTTGTTTATAAAATTTAAGGTGCAAAATTCATTTTTTCTACAAAAAGAAACAGAGTTTGAATTCATATAATGAAGCAAAAAGATCCGTATATCTATCATGGAGATATCCTTTAATGAAAGTTTAGAGAAAATACTAATTTGTGGCAAAAGCAACATTTTGCAGTTGATGTCTTATGCGTCGAGGACGTTATTTATCTCAGTAATCAAACATTCATAAGTTTGCTACAAATTTCTAAAAAATGTTATTGGTCCATCTGATTTTTCTGCTCATGTTAACCAAATATTATTTTCAGGTAGAATTTTTTTTCATAGAAGTCAATTCATTTCTATAGGAATTAACATCTTTTAAAACAAAATTAAGTGAAAATGTAATATATCTGCAGCAGGGTGTTTTGTTTAAAATACATGTATTTGTTATTTCTATGATTTCCTCTTCCTGCATTTAACCAGCTTATGTTATGAATTGACATTATTTAAAACAGAGACTTAAAAATGATATTTCTTTCAACAGGAGCAGGACAAGTTAAGCAAAGTAACAAAGTTTGAAAAAATCAGACAATTAATAAGAAAATTATGAATGTCACTTGTGAAATCCTTAGACATATTGGCAATACCTTGGGGGCATAATTGACTGATTCAAATGATTTCCTCAAAACTTTAAAGCCCAAGTACAGTTTTGGTAAAAGCGAATATTTTTATTGCCTTAATATGTCTCCAAATCTATATAAAATGAAACATGATATCATGAACATGCTGTACAAAAGATTGTGCGAAAAATGAACAAGTTTTGGAAAAGTTATAACCTAAAATGTGCAAAATATTTCAGCGTCGTGTCCCCTGACGCTAATTCAATATTTTCTTTCTTGATAAAGGACAACTTCTCATGCACAGAATTGGATGAAAATTTCATAATCTATTCTTTGTATATTCCTTTTTATCATGCTTTAATCAAATCTTGGAAACAACTTTGTATATGCCCGATAATAAGCAAAATATTGTTGTAACCCAGAGAGGGCGCTAAATATGATTTAACGGTCAAATTCAAATTTTCAAAAGAATCATCTCGTAGAAAAATATGCTATGGTATTAAATTATGTATACAAATTATATGTCAAAGTAAATATCCCCAACATTCTCATTTTTTAATCTTTCCCAAAACTGTACTTGGCCTTTAACTGTACGAAATCTCCATGATAGATATTTAGATCCCCGAATTGTATGTTGACATTGATACAAACTTTGTCAACTTCTGAAGAAATGAGAACTCTAGCACATTAAAATATAAACAGATTGATGGTTAGTAATGCACCCGTGCCATTTGATTATTTATGTATTTGAAACAAAAAATCACTGATTTTTTTCCAGTCTGCTTACTTAATTTTTGTGATGTTGTTGAAAAGGAATATTGCAGAACTCCTTGAAAAGTGGAGGCATCCTGGTTAAAAGAATTGATGAAAAAGGAAAGTTATCAATTGTAAAACTTTCAATGATCTGCTATGGTGGATCTTTGAGTTGGAAACCCTGACCATACTTGGCATAATTGTGGGGCAGATAATTGTGTACAAGAAAAAATGGAATTTTGTCTTCTTCATCAGTTCATCAATTCTGGTCGAACATGATGAATTAGCAGATTTTACACCAAGTGAAATAGGACATTTTCTTTGTCAACTAGTTAGGTTAATATGTCAATTCAGAGGACCTTCAAGACACTTTTGACCAAATTATTAGGCTGATAGTTCTTTCATCTACCGAGAACACCAGTATTAAAAAAAATTGCTGATTTTCACACATTTTCATATGTTTGCTCACATACTTGAAAAAAAATTAAAGGCCGCAGCCCCATTTCCTTGACAGTCGTACTGTCTCTTGAATATATATAATGTTAAAATATGAAAAACAACAAAAGTTTTATTTTGACAGATTAAACTGTACTAATAAAAATATGAGGATATCCAACACAAAAGAATTGCTTTCAATTGTATAAATCAAGTGATATTTTAAACAAAATTTTGGTCCATAAGTTGATGATTCAGGCTCAAGTTTGACATTACATGTATTAATACCAGTAAGTGTATGTGGTAATCAGGAACATGAGAAGAATTTGAATCTTAAATATATATCTTATCTTTCTTTATGATATGGATCTCTTTTATTTATAGTGATTTGTAACAGATCTTCTTGTCTGTGGAAAATTTAGATAAAATTCCATTTTGAAAATATGAGTCATTTTTATAATGTTTTGAATATCCTGTATTTTATGCATATGATCACCTTTGGAAATTTGGTACATGTATCTAGTATATAGATTGAACCATGTATTATTTTGTGGCATAATAAACTGTGATGTAGTCCTTGTTGATAAAAATATTAAAGTTAATAAAGAACTTTGTTTATATTGTTGACAAATAACTTTGTAACATAAAAAATAAGAATGTTCAGTATCAATCTGTTTACGTGCATATAGACTTGTGAAGTGAAAAGTGTGAAGCAAACAAATATGTCAGACTTTACCTGTACTCACTTTTTCCTTTTAACCCAACTTCATTTCATTGAAAACCATTTTCACATATTAGATATTTTAATTCTATATAGACTTAAATGATATTGAAAGGAAATAAGAAATGCAAAAAATGAGATTTTAAGTTACAGAAGAGATATATTGATAAGGAGTAAAGAGGAGAAAGTGAAGAGAGCAATAGGAGTAAAACGAATAACAAAGAGAAAAATAGATGAAGAAAGTAGGATAAAGCTAGAAAAAAATGACTAGTGTCGTGAAAGATCGGATGAGAGTATCACAACAGAGAAGAAAAGATTGCATTATCATTATTCATACCCCTATCATTATTGATGATGTTAATTATTTTAATATAATTATCATTATTATTCATAGTAATACAGTAATACTAATAATAATTATTGTCATTATCAGTATCCCAATTTTTGCTATCACTATATATCACTACTTCTACTATTAATGCATCTGATCTCTTCCTTTTATTTCTCATCCTAATAATCAAAATCTTTTCGATACCTTTGTAAAAAAAAAAAAAAAAGAAGTTTTTTCATCCCAATCTCCTTGCCTACATGTATGTAGGAATTGATTTAGCCAGTCAGATAGCCACACTGTGGGATTTTATTGGGTTATGCAATGCAGACATTCTTTCCTTAATTGGCCAGGCTCAATTTCGCCTGGAGTGGAAGGGGATTACCAGGATGACCTCTTCACAGTGGGAGGTCATTGATATGGCCTGGGAGCATGGCTGTCAATCACGCCAAGGATGACGCCCCCTGCTTTTTCCAATAAGCGGTATTCTCGCTTGTTTCTTGAAGTCTGCACAAACCCTAGACTGAGGATAGAGCAATGCTGTATGTGTGTGATGTAGTCACACAGCGCATGCCCTGTATCATGCTCTGCACTCACATACTGAAAGTCTCGGGTTTGTGCTCGCAAACTAACCCATGACTGCAAACGGAAAAAAAGATATTCAGATTATCATAGGTTTAATGAATTCTAGCAAAGCTATAAGCTCCTTGATCAAGAATGTAGAGCATCATCTGTTAGCGTTCATAGTCTTTGCTTAGTCTGCAAGCACAGACCCTAAGCTTTCGGTGTGTGCATACCCTGTATCAGGTTCTGCGCATGCACACACTGAAAGACTAGTCTTTGCTGTAGACTCCTATAAATGTTACTGTATAAACTGCCCATGCAGGCTGGGTATGTGTGTGTGCAGACTAATGGGGTCATTCACACTACAAAATCAAAGAGATTTGGACGGAACACCGATGTAACCAGCGCAGCATTTGCATGAGAGAGGTGATTCAAGATTCATATTCAGAGCCTTGAAAGATGAATGTCCAAACTGAAAAATTTAGGGAATGTAAACCAACAAAATGTATGAAAAATTGAGCACAAATCTATGGCGTAGTGCTACTTTGTAGACAACCAAGAACGCCATCGATCGTGGGATAAAAAAAATGCACACATTTATCCTCGCAGTGGAAATGCCCATAATGCATAGTGGGATTAAATGCATCAATATTGAAACTACCTGTCCACTCGAAATTCTGGGTGATATTTCTACAAAAATCACACTATAATAATTCTTTGTACTGACACTGATTTTGTATATATTTTAAAAAGATTTATTACGAATATAAATGATTAGGCTAGTATCTCATGATTAGGCTACCGCGGGATGGAAAGATAGAAACTGTAGAGGGAAATCGAGGCCCAAATCGAGGTCCGTCACATGTGTTAGCAAACGCGCTCAAAGGATGTCTAGCGACCCTTCCATCTGAAGTAATTAGAGCCTGTAGCAATTAGAGCGTACTTCATTTTGGTTATGGAGTTGTCTTTTTGCGGATCATGAGATAGTGATTGGACATATCCACGTGGTGTCATTAAGAGATGCCTTTTAGAGCTAAGTTTCCATGACGAGACCTATCTCCCTGAGACTCTGATGGAGGTATTCGTAGCTGTTTGAGAACCTTTTTACGGCTTATTCATTAATTACAGAAATAAAGATAAAAGCCAAGGGTTTTCACATTTTTCTAGGTTGAGAAAGGTATTGGCTGTCTCATTTGTGAAATAAAATATCTTTGATATTGGAACACAAGCATCCTCATCATTTTAATGTCATTCTGAGTATGAATTAGAATAAGATTGTGCCCTAAATTTTTTTAAAGAGAGGTTGTTGCTCAGAATTCAATTTGAAATATGAATTATCATGAGTAAAACAGGAAATATTAAAATGCAACACAAGCTTTTCCATCATTTTCATGTCATTGTGAAGTCAAAATGCAACTAATATTCTATTCAAATATCACTGAAGATGCATTGATGATTAAAGGTTGAAAACTACATTTGCATACTTTACAATTATGCTTACAACTTGTTCTGTACCTCGGATATACCAAAATAATAACTTCAATGAAATTTTTTAGTCATTGGTAGTCTATGGGGGTGTTGCTCAAAAGTTGCAATTGATCGCAAGTTGCAGTTGATCGGAACGCGCCAATCAAAAGCATTGTTTCATGCGCGTCTTTTTAAATGCGCATACCGTGCGCGAATGAAAATGCGCGTCACAATTTTCAAAGTTGCAGTTGATTTGCAGTTGATTTTGAGCAACACCCCCTATGACATTTAATTCAAATAAATATCTATTCCATTGTTTGTCATCTTTCTCACCGTATCATGCCATCGGTATCGCGATACGGCTAGCGCATATTACCTCAATGCCACTCACACACACAGCCCTGTTAGTGCATGTTTTGCGTGAACTTCAATACACTACAGCATAAACAGAGCATATGCGGAATACGCACCGAGAGAGAATCTCGCGTTCGAGTCAACGGACATTCAACGGCCGTTTTGAATTTTGAACGCACGGTCCATTGATTTGAGGCCTCTAGTAAAATAATTATTATTGGAATAACTATAAATGCGCTTTGTGCTTAATTGATTGGTGATAAGTTCTAACATTACGTACTCTTCAACATAACAATCGACAATCTTGGAAAGTCAGATTTTAGGCTGAAAAAAAGTATTCTACCTTTAAGAGGATAAGACTGAATTTGCTATCAAAAAATTAAATCCATAGAAAAGGTTAATGGCATTGATATTTAGGAAGTAGTAATTGATCCAATGTGATTAGTGGTAAAGATGAAACTGTGCCAGAAGAATGTAATTTGAATATCTATTGAAGGAAACCGCATTTTAATTGGATGTTACCGTTAATGAGCTCTTCACTGATAGTAGAAAATGAGGCATGAAATTACAGAAGCTCATCATCCTCATATCATATTTCCGTTGTGGTGAATTCATATTCCCTTGACAGTTATTCCATCAGTAACACTGCATTTGAGTTGTGACTATTTTATTTCCTTTTTATTTGAACTATGTACTGTCTCTTATTACATGATCCAATAGTTTATCAATGTGCATAAAGTACCATTCTCATATTCTTTTCAATGTATTTTCTCTTTCAATTTCATTCCTTCTCCAACTCCTTCTCATTTTCACATTGCTCTAAAATGACGTCACCTATTCCCTTTCTCTTGCCTTGTTTTTTTTGTCACATCCCCTCCTTTCCTGTTTTTCTCTTTTCTCTTCTTATGCCTGTCCCCTTTTATTACATTGTCATGCATCTCCTCGTCCTATCTTTTATCCACCTTATATTATAACCCGCTTTTGTTCCCTGTACTCTCCTCTTACTCTGCTTCTTTCTCCTCCTCCTTTCCTCTACCTTTCCTCTGAACGACCTCTGACTTTTCTTGCCCTCTTCCTACTGCTATCCTCTTCCTCCTCCTGTTTTCTGTGGTCCTTCTCTTTACCTCCTCCCCCTCTTCCTCCACCCACCATCTTTCCCTACTGCCCCTTCTTTTGATTTACCTGCTTCTCATCCCTTCTTTGTTTTCCTCTACCTCCTCCTCCTTCTTTCCTCCTCCTCTCCAACTCCTTTATACCTCCTCCTTCTTCTCGCTCTTCTCCTCTTTGTCTTCCTTCTCATCCACCTCTTCCTGTATCTCCACCACCACTTCTTTCTCCTCTTCATTCTCCTCCTCTTCCTTTCTTCCTCTTCTTACTCCTCCCCCCTTCCTCTTCCTCCCCTTCCTCTTCCTCCTCCCCCTCTTCCTCTTCCTTCTCATCGGCCTCTTCCTCTACATCCACCTCTTCCTCCATCTCTTCCTGTCATCTTCCCCCTTCCCTCTGCTCCCTCCTTCTCCTCCTCCTCCTCTTCCATCTCTTTATCTTCCTCTTCCACCTCTTCCTCTATGTTCAACACTTCCATCACCGCTTCCTGTTTCTCTCCCGTTTCCTTTCTCCTCCTCCTACTCTTCTTCCTCCTCCTCCTCATCTTCCTCCTCCTCCTCTTCCTCCTCCTCTCTTCTTCCCACTTCACCTCCTCATCTCTTCCTCGACTACTTGACTAACATTACTGATTTCAAGAGAGGACTAACATTTCAAGGGATGGTGAAGCCAAATACATAATTCATTACCACTTCATCCATGGCTAACCTTGGATGGGTTGATTATATTATCTATTCCACGCTCATCATAACAGATATTTTTGTGATGAGTAATAACTGACAGTGTGCACAATAATCCTTTTCCAATCCAGAATATCTGTGATCAGATGCCTCTAAAACCTAGTGTAGTGAATGCAATTTCTACTTCTATATGGAATTGTATAGTGTTACAGCAGAATCGACGCCAGGTCATTCAAGCAAGGGGTGCACAAATAATGAAAGGATCAATATGGGCACAAACCACCCATCCCCCAACATTATTAGGGGTGATCCCCTCCCTGCCCCGTGTCCCTCCCCCTCTCCCCGCCCCCACACTGATGGTGCTGCCACAGATTTCCAGCTTTTCAATGGTACTAATTGTTTTAAATGCACTCTGGTAGTAGAAGTGACATATACGTCATAGGATACGCAGATCCATAGGACCCCCCCCCCCA
Source organism: Temnopleurus reevesii (assembly GCA_036244855.1). Lineage (NCBI taxonomy): Eukaryota > Metazoa > Echinodermata > Echinoidea > Temnopleuroida > Temnopleuridae > Temnopleurus > Temnopleurus reevesii. The sequence goes on from BQKZ01000250.1 coordinate 117,841, forward strand.
CCCCGAAATGTGATTTTCTCTTTCTACATTTTAGAGCAAATTTAGCCCTTCATCAAATGCTAGATTTGTGCCTAATGCTGCCCTTATTTATTCATATTACTGAGGCTGACATCGGTGTTGAAAGAAATTCAATCCTCAAGCTTCATTTGCTAACTAGTACATACCATGAACAAGCATCTGTGTTTAAGTGTTGAAATTCCCTGATGTAGTAATAATGCCATCCCACCGCCAGATTTGTCACTTGAATCGCACAGCCTCTTATTCACATGGATCATTGCATTGCAATTTTAAAAGCTCACACGAAATTAGCAGCAATCAAAGAGGGATTTCATCTTGTTGATTGATCCGTGTATATTTACTGACATCTGACCAGATAATTGACGTAGGGCTCCTTTCATGTAAGATCCTTTGACATTTTCTTGGTACTATCATTTTTGTTCTTACTGCTCCTTTTCCATGCAGTACACTTAGCGTTCAAACACAGACCCAATCCAGGCAGTTACATACAATCCTGACAAGTATTAGAGGTATCTGCGTGAAAGGAAGTCTAGTTTCTAGATTTGAATTATTTCTCGTTCATGTATAGTACACACTGAGAAATTAGGGCGCAGTATTGCACCCTTAGGGGTAACTACAATAGCAGCACACTTCAAGGTGGGAGATAAGCATTCATAGGATACATGCACTCTTAGGGTGCACTTGTATTCTTAGGGTGGAGATATGCACCCAGTAGTGTGTCGCTATTGTAACATAATGTCTTTAATAGTGTGTACAAGTTGAAATTCTGTGCTGCACTACAACACTATGGGAGTCTTGTTCAAAATTTGCAATTGATCGCAAGTTGCAGTTGATCGGAACGCACCAATAAAAAAAAAAAATCATTGTATCATACCCATCTTGTTAGAAGCACATATCATGCGTGAATGAAAATGCGTGTAATAATTAAGAATAAATTGTATAATTTTTTTAATCGGATGATGCGGTTTTGTAGTTTATGTGATACAGTACTCTACTCGCCTACAAATTTTTGCGGAGATATCATGATCAACGGCCGAGAACAGAAGAGGGGAGGGGGGCTAGGAGGCTAAGAGAACTCCCAAAATACCCTGACCTGGTTTGGGTTAAATGCCATTTGTGCTGGTGTATGCCAGGCTAAAGTAAGGGTTATGATAATACACAAAGCGGCTTGAGCATTCTGCAGAGTTGATTTGATTGCCCTATGAAATACTCGAGAGACTCAAACTAAAGACTTCTTCAAAACGGCTTGCAATTTCTCCCCAAGAGGCTCCAACTCACGAAGATTAAGAAAATGGATGCAAAAATAGGAGTCGGTGATAGCAGAAGATTTGATTGATTAGAAAAAGAAGTACATCATCCTTTTAATTGAGTGCTCCCCAATTGCCTCTCAATATTAGATGGTCCATAACATGGGCACGGATCCTTAAAACTTCATTAAGTTGTTTCACTCCATCGCATCAACCATCCATCATTAATGGATAATGCCGACTGTATAGCTCCTCTCTGCGTGTTCAGACGATAGCCAATTTATACCGAAACGTGATAAAGAAAAAATGTGTAAAAGATATACTTAGTAACCATTCAGACATGCTTTGCAACTGAACTTGTATTGTTATATGTTTGTGTTGCTTATCCTTTGTCTGCTATATGTTTTATTGTTATATACTTAATACTCATATGCAGTTTTTATATTGTTCCGCTTTAAGGTTTTCATACAGTTATAGTATAATTTTTAAACGTTTGAATGCACTGTTAATGACAATACTCCACATCTATTATATACAATTATGATAACTTGTTCATTTCCTCAAGGACCTTGTAATGCAATTACAATTTAATACCTTATTTGAAGAAGTACTTCTATGCAATTAACCCTAAGTGGTGTAATGAGCATGCACCCATACATTATATACACGCACATAATGATTACTGATTCTTTTGACCGTGCGCGGTCGAGGATTCATCTAGTTTTATTATAGCTCATGAAGTAGTTAAATATATGAACTGCCATATCTCTCAAAACTGATCTTTAAGTTCAACAAATAGATATGAAATTGTTGTCCACATTAAAGTTCAAGGAATTTCATTATTGAAATAATGCACCTCTGATTGTATAATGGACATGACGCTTTGCGTGAAATTGTCCCATTGTCAAGGAGAAAGCTATATTCTATCAATCTATGAACTTGGATTGATTAGTGGATAGTACCAGCATATGTACGAGCAGGATGTTGATGGAATTTATGATGTCTGCGGGCTGCAAGATGTACAGTGTTTTCTTTATTATTATTAAAATTTTTTTTGAATTCCAGAGAATTACTTTTTTTTAATTGCATTGTTTGGAAAAAGTTGGGCTTTATTTTGTTTATTTTGTAGAATATCTTAGAACAGACTTTATTTGGAAAATAAAACTTAGAATGCAGTAAAAAGTGTTAAATCATCTGAATATTACTTTTCAAGTTTAATTTCACATATTTATTTATAAAATTCAATGAATTAAACATATCCTAACATGTTCTAAAGAAGAGCTGGGCGACTTTGGGGGCTCTATTTCTGAATACCGTGTCACAGATTCCATGGGATGCCAAAAACAAGTCAAACACCCTTGGGTAGCCAAATCATGGATATGTGTATGCACATCTAGTTTTGAATGCTTCTCCTGATTACAAAAAAAAAATTGTGATTCTCCTTGGCTTTTTTGGGGGGAGGGGGAGGAGTTAGACAAAAGTAGAGAGGAAGAAAGAACTACAATATTCTTCAGCTGTTCTCATGCTTTACTTTATATTACTTTTTATCTTCACAAATCTTTTCGTCATCCAGGACCAAGATGGAAACCAATTTTACCTTGTTTATATTGATCTAGTTATACTGTTTAAACATCGTGATTCCCTTTGTGGCTTTTTTTTTTTGGGGGGGGGGGGGGGGAGGGGAGGAGTTAGACAAAAATAGAGAGGAAAAAAGAACTACAATATTGTTCAGCTGTTCTCATACTTTACTGTATATTACATCCTCCAGTCCCAAGATGGAAACCAATTTTTACCTTGTTTATATTGATCTTGTTATACTGTTTAAACATGTTTGGATAAATAGATAAATGAATAAATAAGATAGATGAATAAGTTAATTGAAAATGTATGGATGCATTTCCTTCTGATTCAGTATTTCTATTTCCCCATTTCACCCATTTCATTACTTTTGATGATGAACTGAGTAATGTAACAGCCTTCAGGCCACTCATTAAGTGATGAGCCATCCATTTCCACCCCACAAATGATGAACATGACCTTTTCTCTTTCTCAACAAAGCAGCAAATACATGTCACAAATTGACAACTGAAAGTTCAGCTTAATGAGTTTCCCCAGTCACTCCTCTTTATTACCCATCTGAATGCATTACAGATTGCCTGAAAAGTCCATTTGTAATAGATTTCATAACCATGGTGATATATACATCCTTTTCACACGTCCTCTCTTCCTTTCTTCATCCTTTTTTTTCTTCAGATGTCATAAGAAAGCGTACGATGTTTCAAGGCTACCGGCTACGTCGATCATCATAACGTTTCACAATGAAGCTCGTTCCACATTATTAAGAACAGTTGTTAGGTAAGTCTTCCATTGTCATTGTGTGAACGGCAAAAGGGCATAAATGCAATTAATTAATTAAGACAATCTTTTAAAGTTTACAAACGTGAGACATTCTATTTGCAATAACATATTTTGTAATGGTATCTCATCATCCAAATGAATTTTGGTGATTCAATTATCAATAGTTTCAGAATGAAGGTCCAAACTGAAGCATTATGCACCTATCAATTGTAAGACGCACCCCTCGACCCCCGGGAATGGTGCGTCACTTGTCAGATGTGAGTCGGATTTTCCTATANTTTTGACCGTGCGCGGTCGAGGATTCATCTAGTTTTATTATAGCTCATGAAGTAGTTAAATATATGAACTGCCATATCTCTCAAAACTGATCTTTAAGTTCAACAAATAGATATGAAATTGTTGTCCACATTAAAGTTCAAGGAATTTCATTATTGAAATAATGCACCTCTGATTGTATAATGGACATGACGCTTTGCGTGAAATTGTCCCATTGTCAAGGAGAAAGCTATATTCTATCAATCTATGAACTTGGATTGATTAGTGGATAGTACCAGCATATGTACGAGCAGGATGTTGATGGAATTTATGATGTCTGCGGGCTGCAAGATGTACAGTGTTTTCTTTATTATTATTAAAATTTTTTTTGAATTCCAGAGAATTACTTTTTTTTAATTGCATTGTTTGGAAAAAGTTGGGCTTTATTTTGTTTATTTTGTAGAATATCTTAGAACAGACTTTATTTGGAAAATAAAACTTAGAATGCAGTAAAAAGTGTTAAATCATCTGAATATTACTTTTCAAGTTTAATTTCACATATTTATTTATAAAATTCAATGAATTAAACATATCCTAACATGTTCTAAAGAAGAGCTGGGCGACTTTGGGGGCTCTATTTCTGAATACCGTGTCACAGATTCCATGGGATGCCAAAAACAAGTCAAACACCCTTGGGTAGCCAAATCATGGATATGTGTATGCACATCTAGTTTTGAATGCTTCTCCTGATTACAAAAAAAAAATTGTGATTCTCCTTGGCTTTTTTGGGGGGAGGGGGAGGAGTTAGACAAAAGTAGAGAGGAAGAAAGAACTACAATATTCTTCAGCTGTTCTCATGCTTTACTTTATATTACTTTTTATCTTCACAAATCTTTTCGTCATCCAGGACCAAGATGGAAACCAATTTTACCTTGTTTATATTGATCTAGTTATACTGTTTAAACATCGTGATTCCCTTTGTGGCTTTTTTTTTTTGGGGGGGGGGGGGGGGAGGGGAGGAGTTAGACAAAAATAGAGAGGAAAAAAGAACTACAATATTGTTCAGCTGTTCTCATACTTTACTGTATATTACATCCTCCAGTCCCAAGATGGAAACCAATTTTTACCTTGTTTATATTGATCTTGTTATACTGTTTAAACATGTTTGGATAAATAGATAAATGAATAAATAAGATAGATGAATAAGTTAATTGAAAATGTATGGATGCATTTCCTTCTGATTCAGTATTTCTATTTCCCCATTTCACCCATTTCATTACTTTTGATGATGAACTGAGTAATGTAACAGCCTTCAGGCCACTCATTAAGTGATGAGCCATCCATTTCCACCCCACAAATGATGAACATGACCTTTTCTCTTTCTCAACAAAGCAGCAAATACATGTCACAAATTGACAACTGAAAGTTCAGCTTAATGAGTTTCCCCAGTCACTCCTCTTTATTACCCATCTGAATGCATTACAGATTGCCTGAAAAGTCCATTTGTAATAGATTTCATAACCATGGTGATATATACATCCTTTTCACACGTCCTCTCTTCCTTTCTTCATCCTTTTTTTTCTTCAGATGTCATAAGAAAGCGTACGATGTTTCAAGGCTACCGGCTACGTCGATCATCATAACGTTTCACAATGAAGCTCGTTCCACATTATTAAGAACAGTTGTTAGGTAAGTCTTCCATTGTCATTGTGTGAACGGCAAAAGGGCATAAATGCAATTAATTAATTAAGACAATCTTTTAAAGTTTACAAACGTGAGACATTCTATTTGCAATAACATATTTTGTAATGGTATCTCATCATCCAAATGAATTTTGGTGATTCAATTATCAATAGTTTCAGAATGAAGGTCCAAACTGAAGCATTATGCACCTATCAATTGTAAGACGCACCCCTCGACCCCCGGGAATGGTGCGTCACTTGTCAGATGTGAGTCGGATTTTCCTATACCATGACGCACCTGTGTGTCTCGACTATGACAGACCTTTTCTTACAATGACTGTGCCTGGACGAAAAAATATGACGCACCAGTTCAAGATTTTGACTGACCATTGTGACGCACCCCGTCATGGTAAAGTGACGAAAAATACCTTATTTCTTCCTTTTTTTGAGAACCCAGACAGAAGACAGCATGAGAAGGATTTGAGATCAATTATTATTATTTGGGGGTTTCCATTTCATTTGATGTCATCAAACACGATTTTGGGCGCCCGGTGCGAAAGTATAGATTCCATGTCAATATTTTTTTTTTTATATTCAAGGAGTTTGCATGTTTAAAAACCCGGTACGCGGTGGTACGCGTACGCGGACAGACCCGTTTGTAAACATGTCGAGGCATATTTATGACGCACCCATGTAAAATGACCGACTATGACGCACCCCATTGTCCATGCTGTGACTGACCAAATGCTTCCATGACCATACCCTGCGTCATTCATTTGTTGGTAAATTACCCAACCATGACGCACCTTTCCCGGGGGTCGAGGGGTGCGTCTTACAATTGATAGGTGCATTAGCTCTGAAAATTTTCAAGATGTATTTACTACCTTCTGACAGGTTTGTACCATTAGGACTTGTGAAGGTCTGCGAGATGAAAATAATTTTTTGATCATTCCCATTAGTCATATACTCAGATATTACTTTACATCATTGCTTTGAATATGAAATTTGAGATTGATAAAGAGTGTACAAAATGAATGGTGTCAGAAGGACACACAAGAAAAGATTTCATTTGAGAAGGAAGACATTGGGAAAGGTCACATTTTCCCTAACATTTTTATAATGGGACCTTATTTTCACACAAAATGGAACTGCATCATTTTGCCAATAGACCCTTTCAAATCATTATCTTCATCTTCTTCACCTACTTTTCATGTCTCATTTAAAAGTGTGTCTCCACCTATATGTATTCAATTCTTAAAACTTCATTTTAATCTGATTTTGTTTTATCTTGTAATTTCGTAACAGCGTTCTCAGTAGAAGTCCCCCTCAGCTGATAGAGGAGGTGATTCTGGTTGATGACTGCAGTGATGATCGTAAGCACTTTACATTCAATACATACTTACTTTCTCAGACCTCTAACCATTATAAATTTGAAGGGATGAATATGATTTTTTATCATCTCTTTTAAGACTTATTTTCTACATGAAATGTGTTTTAAAAGAATAATAGAACTTTTTTTCAATTGACCAATGATATATATTTTACAAAAATGGGGGGGGGGGGGGGGGGGGGGGAGGCTTTTTATAACTTATCTCATCCATGTCCAAGAATCCCCAAAACTCCCAGGCTTTGGGTCTGCCCTTGCAGCAATGAGAAGACAATCAATGACACTTGTGCCAGAAGGATACAAGTCCAAAAATTCCATAATGTGCCAAATAACTCTGCTCCTGTGGATAATGATAATAATGAAAATAATAATATTCAATTTATACGGCGCAAAATCCACTTTAAAAAATGCTCAAGGTGCAAATGTGCATGTGTGCAAACCATATATTACTGGTGTACATTGGGTTGAATGCATTTAGGTACTCCTTCCACAGAGGTCATCATTTTTTTGTTTAAAAGCGATATATGCCGGAATAGGTCATGAATCTTTCTATCATTTAAACCCTCTGGCCCGTATTCCGATAGCGAGGTTTAAGTTAACCCTGGTCTAAATCTGTGGTTTAAGTATGGGTAGCCAAAGTGCCAAAATTTCGTTTACAATGAATAATTTGTATGTTAACTGCTCTCTTTTCCCATACTCTAATAATGCAGAAAACTATTGAAGTTTGTATTCCAAGACAGTTTTAAATAATATGAGTGCGAAATGTGCTGGTAAATTAAACATCGATTATTATAGATTCAAACCTCTTTTGGCTCTCCATACTTAAACCACAGATTTAGACCAGGGTTAACTTAAACCTCGCTATCGGAATACGGGCCAATATCTCTAAAGCCCTCTGTCCCTCTATCGCTAAATCCCTCCATCTATTATACTCCTCATCCTCCCTTCAATATTTACACCGAGCAAGAAACCTTGGTAGATGTGATTTCAAGTCCATAAGGCTGAGATAAGTGTTCAATTTCTTACTGTAATGAGGCGAGAAGGTGTATTCACTGAATATGACCTTTCGTTAATCTCCCTTTTGGAAACCATTGTAATTGAGTGCTATTTCTAAAAGAAGAAGATTTCAGTTGCCTATTTGATGCTCAACCATTTGGCAAACTTGAAAATACTTATCTTTGAATTATCCAGAAATGCAGAAAGGAGAGTGGAATAATAAAGAAGGTTTTTCATCAGTGATGTGGCTAGTACTCTTGCATTCATACTTTCACCTTTCGGACATGCAGATGGACACAGCATATAGTGTTTTCTTGCACTCTACTTTATAATTTGCATTCATACTCTCTAAAATGAAGTGAAATGCAAGTAATTGATTTTGATTTTCGTGGAAGAAAAATCTGAAAACATTAAAATTCTTAGTCTACGAATGAGATTAACATTTTTAACTCATATTAAATTGATTTTAGTGATCCATTAAAAGCAGTTTTTAATCTATGCTGTTGATTAAACATAAGAATTAATCCAAGTGCAGATTTAAAAAAAATAAATCCAAATGGATTAAAGATCATTCATTTAGAAAAGAAATGATATGGACAATCTTATTCATTTGCAAATTTTGATTCCTTTTCTTTATTTTCAGCTGCTGATGGTGAAATCTTAACCAGTATACCGAAGGTGAAGCTCATACGCAACAATGTCAGGGAAGGTATGTATATCTTGGGGTTTCTTAGGGTTTAGGGTAAATTCTTTTAATATATATTCAGAATCTTAGAATCCAGATTTTCTATGGCTGAATCTAAGCTTTTCCAAATACTAATAATACACTTAATAAAAAGGAGAAAGCACTGGCAAGTTATTTGGAAATGATAATTCTTGTAGAAAAGAAATTTTATCGCCTAGATGCCAACCTTCCTTAAAATGCATGAGGATAAAAATGAAATCAATCAGTTGAACCATACTCTTTCTCTCTTTGGTTTAATACCTATTTAGCAATTCTTTTCTATTCTCATATGCAATATACATCCCAGGAAGTAGGTATTTTATATATTGTCATGGATATATACAACATGAGAGAGATTAATGAGAAATAAAATTCATTCTTATTCATTTTAGCTTCTGTAAAATCATATTATTTTTAAGCCAGACCATTCAAGATTCCATGCCAGACCACATAATCTATAATTACAAATACTTGTTTCTGAGATTTGAGGATCAAAAATATGCACAGATCATCATTAAAAAATGATCATGCGTAGAGGATCGCCAAAGGGGATATTACAACCCACTGAGACTTTCATTGTATTTGAATAAGATTTACTATACCATTTCTGATATTTTGGTCTGCTAGATTGTGGGAGGTCCTGCAGCCATCGCGCATTCGACCTACTTTCTCCAGTTTCTGTTAGTAATCAATGTTGAGGAAGATGTATTTGTATATTTTCTTTTAGGGGGATGGAGGGTGAAGAAACTTTGCCATTTTTGAATACTTTAAAATGATTGCATGTCATGATACTAGCATATCTCACTTTTAAGTAATCAATTCTGCCTTCAAAGATCACTGGATTCTTGTTCTTCCCTCTGGCTACTCTATATCGCTAAATTCATCATGGTATATGCTATCATTTTGTCCTGACATTTCTCAAACTACAAATATTAATTGATTTTCCGGTAGAATTTCATAATGCTACACAAGTCTCTTCCTGCTGTGAGGCCTACTTTTTATCACCCTTTTGCGTGGGTCGGTCAATAAGTCGCTATCATTGCCTTGTCTATTGATCCGAAAACAATTCTATTTCATCCTTTACATTTGAGGTGTTCGACTACAAATTTTTTCTTGTAAGAACTATATTATACACCACCTTTCGCATTTCTGTGTTATATTATACGCATATCAATGGCTTTAATGGGGCCTAAAGGTGTGCACATGAATATTTAATTCTTATCCTTTGAAATAGTCCCCTGCGTTGGCCGGCACATTCAAGAAGAATTTATGCTAAATCCTCTGTGAATCGCAACTTACGTGACGATGTAAATATACCTCAGTGGGACAGCCCCAACTGTATTGTTTGAAGTGAGATGTGGGATGGATAGAAAGAGTATTAACAGCAAAAACAATTCAAATGGGATATATATGGGAGAAATTGGAGAAAGGGGTTTCCAATGATGTTTTATCATAATTGTGTTTACTACCCTCATTATAAAAGAGATATAAAAAGAACAAAGCTGGGAGATTTAAACCAGCAGTTCAGTTTGTGTCCTACTTTGAAGGGAAGTCCAGATTTCATCAGCATGTTAATGATCTTGAGGAATTGTAATGCAGTTATATATCTAGATATTTCTTGATTTTGAGAAAGGATTATATTTTATGAAATCTATATTCAAACCCTGTGATAATTTTACTAAACTTCTCATTAACGTGCAACACTGTAGGTGTATCTTAAAACTGAGTACCCGATGATTCATACATCATATCTATTCTCATTGGCACGAGATAAAATTTACAAAAGTAAGTTAAAATTGACATGATTGCAAATACCAGTATTTTTTTTGCCAAAGCTACTCAGAAATTATGGGAAATACAGTTTAGATATGTTCAAACATCAGGGAAAATTGTTATAGCCATTCTCACAGTTGTCATAAGGTCATGAGCAACTTAGTATCGTGAAATGCTGACTATTGGGAGTGCTCTGCAATTTAAGTATCTAAATCTGTCTGTGTTCAAATGTCCTATTATCATCTCACTTGTGATACTTTTCATACCCCCCCCCCCTCATCAGGTCTAATACGATCTCGTATGAGAGGCGCTGACGAAGCCAAAGGCAGCGTCTTGACGTTTCTGGACAGTCACTGTGAAGCGAACACGGGGTGGTTACCACCGCTTCTTGAACGAGTAGCGCAGGTTAGTAATTCATCTTTTTATACACTGTACTGAATGGACAGAAATAAAGTTTACAGTATCCCACTATGTCCCATTAAAGCCTATGTTATGTAAAACACATGCATTTTCATAGGACATGGTGGGACACTGTAAACTTTATTTCTGACCATGCTTTATTAAAGTCAGTCCGTCACGCCATGAACTTCCGCATTGCAGGAACTGGGTGGGGAGGTGGCGGATTGACGGTAGCGTTATAAGAGAGTACATGTATTCTCATTTACAGGCACAGCAAATGCAGAAATGAAATTAAAACCCACTGAACCGAAGGAATTTGCGGGAAAGTGGGAGAAATTTATGAATCAAAAATATTTTGTTAGTGGTGGAGATAATGAAATCTCGCGACAAATAAGCAACTTGCAAAGTGCATAAGCAAGGAAGTTTTGTTTTAACGCTGTTGTCAAAGTGCAGGTTTGCCACATGTCCATGCTCATAGTTTGGAGGTTCACAGTGTGACATACTTGAATTTATAAGAACTAATTTTTAATTTTTATTTCTTTCGACATTTGTGAAATCCAAATTATGGTCTGACTATATGAAGGAAAACTTGACCTACTTTATTAAAATCTCTACAGGGATAGTGAGAAACCGTCTTCTTATGCAAATGTTATGGAAGCTTGTCAGTAGAGATTTTGCAATGATATAATCCATAATGCAAGGTGTTTAGGCTACATTGTGCATCCTAAATTTATGAGGTCATGGAAAACTTTCTCCAAAGTTTAAAAACAAACTGCAGTCAGTCTTAGAAACTGTTATTGATTGAGATGGTTCTAGGCTAAGGATGAAAACAGAACGACCTTTTACTGCTTCTGCCAAAGAGAGCACAGTGAACTTGAATGTTTTTAAAGTCTAATTCTATTAGCAATGATTTTTCCCCATCATCAATACCTTGATATGAGAAGGAAAATAGAAAAATAGAGAACGCTTAAAGGGTCCAGTGACAGGAAGATGTATCTCCATTTGAGTGAAAATAAGATTTTCAGATCAAAATGTTCAGGAAAATGTAACATATGTAATGCACATGATGGTGTTAAATGTTTCTTATCACAAAGAAACCAAATTTCAGAATTTGTTTTCATATGCTAAGCAATGCGGACCAAATGAATACTGTAAAAGCCATTATTTTAGCATGCATAAATTTTAGCAAATTCAATGGATTTCAGACACATTTACATATTAATGGATTGTTATTTACATGTTTTTAATTCTTACTGTATACAAGTCTATCGGCATCACTACGAGTGGAAATTTCAGCGAAGTCAGGGATGCAAAATTAGCGATACTAAAAATCCAGCGAAAATATCGGCTTTTATAATACATTTCTCAAAATGGCCAAAGTGAAGTAACGTCTTTGTGTCGCTCAACCCTCAACCTGAGGTTCTATCTCTTGATTTGTTTTTGAAAGGATCCTATATTTCAACACTGAGAGGGTTGCCTGAAGAATATTGCATTGAGAAATCAATTAGGGAAATGAGAAATGAATATGATTTGTTTTGCCCAGACTTGGGGATATAGCGTCAACATGATTTTAGATGTCGGGGATCGGAATGCATTGCACACACTGAGAAAGTGCCTGCAACTTGGTTCATTTGAGGACATATGTCTGCCTATACTATCTATTGAAATCTGATAGTCTTAGGGGGTGTTGCTCAAAAGTTGCAATTGATCGCAAGTTACAGTTGATCGGAACGCGCCAATCAAAATCATTGTTTCATGTGCGTCTTGTTAAATGCGCATACTGTACGCGAATGAAAATGCATGTTACAGTTTTCAAAGTTGCAGTTGATTTGCAGTTGATTTTGAACAACACCCCACTAGTTGGCGTAGATAATATATTTGAATTGAATTTTTGCTAAATGATGTTTGATATGTTTACTGCCAACATTACAACTTTACTATAGATGTGTGTTAACTTAGCTACCCTTCTACAACAACTCTTTTAGATCAGGATGTCATAGAAGACAAGTCTATATAAATATTTGTCAAATATTTATTTCATGATTTTTTGGCATGTCATTTTGGATTGAATAGATCTTATTTCTGATCAAATGAGAGTCGACTGAGTTCCAGTCTTAAATTATTTAAAGATTGAGAGCTAATTGAAGAGGCCTACAGTGTGTTGTGAATTGAATCATTCTTTTTCAAGTACTTTCTTGTTAGAAAATTATATGATCCTCCTACTGAGTCTATCTCAGATGGTCTTCTTTTTTTGGTCTAGGGTCCAGTATAGAACCTGGGATCTCTCCCTTTTCAGCCATTTCATGCTAGATGTGTTTTTATGAACCCAGAGCGACCTATAAGTTTTTGCTTTGTGTGGAGGTATAGGAGCAGAGTGTGAATAGCGGATTAGTACCTTTCGTGAAAACCTGCAGTTTCGCTGATAAATTGGATGGTATTTACTGGATGGAATGCAGGATTAAGGGTTTTTTAACAGATATTTGAGCTGGAAAACGAGAGCTTTTATTCGATGGTGTGATCGAAGCGTGTCATAATTTGATGGATTACTCAATTTTGGGTCATAGAGGTGTGATAATTGTTCGGCATGTTATGTTTACAGAAAAGCTCTATGATAGTCTGGACTTTCTAAAGATATCATCTGCACATGATCAATCAAGTTTTTGACACATTTGGTGTAGGCCCCATTTTTTTCCTCAAAATGTGCAATCAATGTTCTCTCATGCTCTCAATCTTACAATGATCAAATTTTGAAGATCCAAACATTTGTCTGTTTTTGTGGAAGGGTACATGTAGGTGCGGGAGGAGCGCAGTGTTTTTTGAGAATAGGGGTAGGGGGCATTCACACCACACACACATGTATGCATGCTTCTCATAAATATGGCCATGGGTTTCGAATCACAGGTGAAACATAGATTTTGAGCAAGAAATTTATTATCAACATCATACCGCACCCAACTCAGGGGAGGTGAATTGGTGCTTAGCCAAAACTGTATATGTCTATTGTTTGTTTTGGTGCATTCAGCCAGGATGGGGGTCAGCTAAATCCTGTAATTATCAGAATTATCAAAATTTTGGAGGCAACAAAATTCTCTACAAGAAATATATAAAGGATTTTCAACTGATCAGCGGAGTCTTTTTTATTTTCTTTCAATGTTCCAATACATCTAATTTTTGCTTTTTGTGTGCCTGGTCCGAGACCTATTACATTTTCTGCACCCCTCTTTTGCTCTCATGTTGCCTCCTAAATCTATCGAGGAAGCCTTTACTAATGTCCCTGTTGCTCATTTTGCTAAGCTACCTCGCCAATTTTCTGCTTAGAACGCTCCCTATCCAATAAATCCTAACTTCGGTAATCCATCAATTCATTAATTGCATCCTCAAAAAGTGAATACAATACTGTTGGGGAAGAAAAGCACATTTACACCATCGATATGGTCACAAAAGCTGTTACTTCTACCACAGTGACTTGTCTGAAAAGAAGGGGCTCCTTTCAGAAATGTGTTTTGGTGAAGTGAAGTCAACAGGCTTATTATAAGAATTGTTGTTGAAGTTCTCTGAGGCACTTCAAAGAATCTGTATAGGAGATATTAGCGATAGAGTTAGACACCGACTGAAGTTATTATTCTCTAATCATCTAATTCGTGTGAACTGTCATCGAGTGTGTTTGCATATAAGGGTAATCTGAAGATGACCTGGTAGTATCAAAAGGTGTTTAGAAGGTGTCTTGTACAAGCTAATATTTTACAAATAAAATCATCTATATACTGACTTTGTATCAAATGGAGTACATATACTTTGTAATGAAGTAACAAACGTGGCAACTTTGCTACTTGAAAAAAAACCAGTTATTATCATAAAAGAGGTACTAAACTGAAAGAGTCATTTTTATTGCGAATTTTTTTATAGCGATATCAGATAGCAAAAGATTTTGAATTGCTCCTAACATATAGCATTTAGCCAACATTATATGTTCAGACATGTAATGTCTAATGAAAATAATGCAGATTTGCTTGAAAGATGTACATGTAGATAAAGTATACTTTAATTTTTTCTGAAAAGCTTTTATAGAAGATGATATATGGGACCATACATTGGTATAAACAAAATATCTGACAATAGACAACTTTCTTTGTCAAATGGACAATGACAAACTTTTTATTCACCCAATACAAAATAATCCTGTTTCAAATCCTGTTTTCGGAAAATATGGTAAGCATACAGTGGTTGTTGCTATGTTGGTCATGCTACAATGTTTGACTGACCTAGCGATGTGAGTGTAACCAGGCTCTTACTATTGAAAGCTGAATACATAGTTCATCTCGGGGCAAAGGTGAATAAATTTGAATATATTACACAATTGGTCTGTTGTGCATACCCACATTTGCTGATTATATTCTGAATCGATTTATTTTGAAATCATGCTTTAAAAAGATTCTGTAAACAGTAAACATCTCAAAGTTCCATTCGATTGTAAAAGAAATGTGTGGTCTTCATGAGATATGCTTTTCTTTCATTTTCACACATCAATAATAAACATTCCCCTATTTTGGGGTCTAAAGTGGGTGGTCCCTTTTTTCATTTGCCGTTATTCCATTGATGATTGAATAGAAATTCTGATCAACACAGGTAATTAGCTACTCTTCTTTGGCATGAAATCAGAAGTTATGTTTGACAGGAGACACAATGTTGCAAGATCCTTGAGGTGGGATGTTTCTCATTGAGATGCAGAATTGATAGGTCATGAAACCGCTCTGTCATGACTGACAAATGGACATTACAATGAGAAGAGAGGCAGAAGAGCATTATTGTGTAAGGTCAGAAGCCACTAGTCACCGCTAACGTGTTATCTATTTTATTTCTATTGATATGAAAGCCTCTTGGAAATCCTAATTTGATGTTTGGATATTTTTCTTCATCAAATTAATGAATTAGAAAAACAACAACTAAAAAATCCCCCCCCCCCAAAAAAAAACCAACCACATGCAGGTTTGTAAAGAGTAGGCCTCAATATTTCTTGATTATTAAAGAAATGTAGCATAGGATTTCTTTCACATTTCTATAGTTGACACAAAATAGAAGTATTGATTTGTAGCAATAGATTTATCTGCCTTTGCAGGCTACATTTTGTGGGAAAAGCATTTTATGTACTTCAATGTAGTCATTTCTGACTAACACTGGGAAGTTCTGTAAATAGTATGTATTTCTTTGATTACTTTAAGATTGGTTCGAGAACATTCTTAATTTTTCCCTCATATCTGTTTATGAATTAGCTTGTCACATGGGAAGGGGCCTTTTCAGTAAAGAAAGTTGTGGTCATTTTTTTGGTCAGGAGTTTAGATTTTTAAACGTGCAAAGGGAACTGAAAGAGAAGGCCAACGTTCTGTGTAAACCTAAAAGTCTCTACAATAGAAGGGGATCACCTGTAGCCAGCAGGAAGGGCAAACCAAAATAAGTTGCAGCTTTTAGGCTTCTTGCTGTATAAAAGTAGATTATCCTTCATAAACGACAAGAAAGTGTAGATAAATACCCTTCCTTTAGTCTAATTAAAGCAATTAAGATAATCCTTCCTGGAGATAAAGTACATCAAAACATGCATTGAAAAAAAAGGTATGTAATGTCGCCCATGGGATATGCGCGAGGTCAGTTTAGCGCCATAAACACAGGACTTGAATAGACTTTACAGGGTTTTGCATTTTGTTGTGCTGGTCCTTTGGGTAATTTGTCGGATGTTGCGGATTATTGATAGCAAAGATGTTTAGAAATTAGAAGCAGGTTTGTAACATCATGATGTCATCTCATTGAAATGTTATTAGGTTAAAGGGGAACCCACCCCTGGAATAATCATGTTATTTATCATTAAATAAAGAAAAATCAGATGAACAAACTGTGAGTATTTGAGCAAAATCAGATAATCCGTTCAAAAGTCGCGAGTTTTCAAATTCTCAATTATATCAAGATCCCTGCCACTAATGGGGATCTGAGCAGTCTGCAACTTTGGCAGAATGTGTGATGTACTTGCGGACAACTTTCCATTACTTACTTTAAAAAAATTGATCAATGTAAAATCTAGAATGATGGTTCATCATGATTCTTCTCGGAATTCATGCAGAATTAATGAAGGCATGCTATACTCACACGAGAACCCAACATTTTATTGATCTTTCTAAAAAAAAGGGAAGAAAATATGAAATTTTGTATACACAGAGAATGAGGAGTTGTCAGACGTGACGTCACAGATTCCATCAATTTTGCTGATCGCACAGATCCCCGTCAGCAGCTGGCATCGTTGTATCAATGAGAATTTAAGAATTCAAAGCTTTTGAACACATTGTCTGAGTTTGCTCATTTTTCACAGTTTGTTCATCTGAACTTTCTTCATTTAGTGAAAGCACTGTAATTCCAGGGGTTGGTTCCCCTTTAAGTCTAGTAGACATTGAGATACAATTTGTAGAATGAGGAAGATGTTGCGATTGTATTCATGACAAACCATGCTTTTCAGTGCTCTTCAGTGTCTATTTGCTTTTAACATCAATAATGTCAAGTTGTAGGATTCCATTTAAATGCAGGATCACATCCTATGCTCAATTAATTCCATCTTATTTGTGATGAAGATTCATGCTGTGGTACAGCACACGTTTGTTTAGTGTGCTTTTAAAGGATTTGAGATAATAACCATATATGGAGCAAGCGAAGGGAAAAAAATGATAATTCTGTCTATCATTTGACTGGTCTTATGATGCATAACAAATAATATGTTTGATGATCTACCAACTGCCATTTTAGACCTGGAATCCGACATGACATTGTTGATTCATTTTCAGATGTATCCTATTTGAGCAATTAGAATTATTGTGTGGGACAAATCTTATATGGGTTTTATTAACATTAACATTTTATTAGCAAATAACATTTTATCTTTTAAAGCTAATATTGAGTACTTGCAAAGAAGTTTGATTGGGAAAATAAGTGGTAAGAACAGTGGTAGATATAGTTTTAACCGTTCTTTTCAAATGTTATGTGCAATTCAGTGTACAGTGTACATTCATTTTTTGGTCAGTACCAAATTGAGATATTACGTTCAATACAGCCATTTCCAAATGTATTATGGGAATGCCTTTCTTATCTATTCGAATTGAAATTCTGTATCTGAGCTTCACATTTTTAGCAATTTGTTAAGGAATAATCATCTAATGTAGCTGAAAATGATACATTAAACATTAGTTAAAATCTTTATACAGAACATGATTTTCAAAAGTCTATAGAAAAGCGTGTTTTATTTCAGGTTATGTGTTCATCATAATGTTACCTGATATTGGAAAGAGAAAATTTACAAGTTATTTTATTCATATTGTGTGTAATCAGAGCTATCCTAAAATATACCATGACTACTGTTTCCATATCAACCTTTGATTCATGTATTGCTGTGTAAGCTGAAATTTTTTGTGATGGTTTTATTTTCACGATGTTCGTGGACTTTGCCTTGTGAAAATTTCTATTCTGTATGATGCACATTCATTGCTGTACAAAAACTGTCCAAATTATTCAAATAACAACACACCAATGTGTCGAAATGGTCCAACATCACGGAAATATCTGTACAGTAAAATATTGTCTTCAAATAAAGTGCTGGAAAAAAAGATGAGAGGGATGTCTTAAGGGAGTTCTACCCACACAACACTGTATTTTATCAGGTAAAGCAGTGCTATTTCCAAAATGAACTTCATCAGATGCAAACTGGAGACAAGATAAAAATGCAAAATGCATCAGTGATAAAGAAGAGCCCGTTCCTTTTCCCAAGCGAGTAATGTCAGACTACAGATTTAGGAGAACCATGCATGAGCCCCATACTGTTAGTATTCTTTGTTCATTTACTGATAATAAGGCGTGGTGCATGTTTGAAATGTCAACTGACTAAAAAGCCTATGTTAATAATAGTAACTGAAAGGGGAGAATATTACCTAACAGGGACAATATTTTGGGAGAACTGTCAGCCCAGTATACTGTCGTATTCTGCGTTCGTTTTCTGATAAGGCATGGTACATGTTTGAAATATCAAATGACAAATTGTTTAATTTTAAATGAGAGGGAAGAAAATGATTGAACAAAGATAATGTTGCTCATCACGCAAGTGTGATGGCACTGCCGAGAGTACTACCATTTTATAAAAATTAAAGTGTATTTAAACAAAGATTTGTGAAATTATGGAATGAAAGCCTTTGATAATGAGGATCCATTCTTGCCATTGACGTTCAAAGATAGCCTTCTGCACCAGATCTCTAGTTTATCTTTAAAGTCATGAAATTTTAATGATGTTCATGTGTCAGACCGAGACACATTATTAAACATTGATTATTTGTGGCTCCCCACGGGTGAAATCGGACCAGACGCTCGCTTGCGTAATGATTTCCTTAGCGTCTTTGCAAGGATTTCGGAGGGGCAGATGTTCACAATCAGTCTCTTTTCGATGGCTGTAGTGACTCAGTTGACATTAGTCATAACAATAGAATGAAGTTGTATGTATTCTAAATGTAATGGATTACAATGTGTGATATTAACAATGGATTCTGTCATTCACTTGGTATGAATATTGTGTATTGCCAGCATGGTTGCTCACAAATGATTTGTATTGTAAGATGGGTCATCATCAGAAATATGCTGCTGCTCGCACTGGCTGTATGGCGTATCTTAGGGCTGTCCGCACAAAGTTTGGTTTAGCTCATATTCCTGATTTTGGTAAACTATCGCCACAAAAATTTCAGCCATTTTAATAAATGCAGTATTCTGATTTGGATGAAATAAACTAGCCTGATCAGAATTAGCTTGAGTTAATTATTATGCAGGCGCAATGAGTGAAACATTTTACCTGCAAAGTCTCGAGATGAATCAAATTGCATGTTTTTTAAAGCATTCACAATATGTTAATCACTAACATGATGAAAGGAATACCATTAAAGGTCCACTATTATGAACATACACGTTGATCTGTATTGATGTATTATACCATTATCAATACCCTTTTCACTGAAAAAGAGTCCAAATGTGTTTCATATATTTTATAATATTTTTTCTTCATTTTTATGTTGGCTTAGTTGGGAATGCCCCTAAAAATTTCTTTCAAATGTCAATCATGTTGTGACATCACAAGAGTCAAGTTTGTTCACCTTTCTAGATCATGTTTCAGAGCTGGTTCTGTAAATAACAAAAGGAAATATGTGGATCAATGCAGGTATTTCAATTCAGGTGATTGCGCATTTCAATTCTCTTTCATGAGAATACCTGCATTGATCTACATATTTCCTTTTGTTATTTACAGAACCAGCTCTGAAACATGATTTAGAAAGGTGAACAAACTTGACTCTTGTGATGTCACAACATGATTGACATTTGAAAGAATTTTTGGGGGCATTCCCAACTAAGCCAACATAAAAATGAAGAAAAAATATTATAAAATATATGAAACACATTTGGACTCTCTTTCAGTGAAAAGGGTATTGATAATGGTCTAATACATCAATACAGATCAACTTGTATTTTCATAATAGTACCCCTTTAAAAGGCTCCTCACATCTCACCTTCGGTATTCATCCCTTTATCTGCATCTCCTCCTGTATCCTCTCTCTTTCTCTCTTCTTCTACATAATCACTACTTCCATTACTTTATCTTTCGGCTTTTACCTTATCTTTCCACTTTCACCATCTATCTATCCCTCTCCCACTCATTTTATTACTTTTTCCTAGTTTCCTCTCAGCATGCTCAATGATTGAAGTACATTTTTGACACCATACTCTTGTTGTTTGCTTGTGCTAAATAGAACAATAATAGGACAGATATCTACTCCACTTTCAATCTTTTCCTCTTTCATTATCTATATATTACCCCTCTCCCACTCCCTTTCTCTCTTCCTATTTTCTTCATGACATGCTCAGTAATTTAAATAAATTTTTGACACCATACTCTTGTTGTTTGCCTGTTCTAAATAGAACAGTAATAGGACAGATATCTACCCTACTTTCAATCTTTTCCCTTTCATTATCCATACATGTATTACCCCTCTCCCACTCCTCTTCTCTTGAACTTCACATTTTCTTCATAGCATGTTTAGTAATTGAAATAAATTGTTGACACCATACTCTTGTTTGCTTGCTTGTTCTAAATAGGACATAATAGAACAGATGCCTACATCGCTTTCAAATGATCATCATCTCTCCTGACTTGCTTTCAACCCTCATCCTGAATCCGTCTTAAATTGTGAGGGGGAGCGATAAGTGATCATTCCTTCAAGCGACTTCACACAATTTCGAGTTGCCCTCAGGAAAGTAATCAAGCGTTTATTGAATATACCCCACTCCGATAGATGTTCCATCAACTTTAAATTGTTTTCTAAGGAGCGCTAAATTGCCACTGAATTAGAAATAGATTTGTCTCTAGCCTCAAACATAGGGTGAAATGATCATTGATGTAATGGAACGCAGCCAGTGGCCAATTTGACAAACTGATTTAACTCAATTGGCAACCTTTCTGAATAAGTGTCCTGTGAATGTCGAAGGTGTATAACACTCCAACACCCTTCTTTGGACGTGGGTAGACCTAATAGGTTTTTATTTGTTTCAGGTGCTGATCAATTTTACCTTATAAAGAAAGTTTGATGGTGAACTTTGATGAAAAGTTTGCCAAGTTTGTTGATCAGAACATCTGGGAATGAGCAAGCTCGTCCTTGGTCATTTTTCATTGTATGTGTGAGGAGAAGTTAGTTTGGAGGAAGACAAGGTTCTTTCCAACATGTTTAGGAATGGAAATATGAAAAGGGTTGTCATCATTATCTCAAATTAAATGCATACTCTATAATTAAAAGATGTTCTTGACAAGTCAAAAGCTTGCCTGACGCTTGACAGACATGGCAACAAGTGATGAATGCAAACTGGATTCCAAGTATGATAGTTCAATTGTTGTAGATATAAGAAATACCACTTCCACACGTTCGTTTGCAAGAAACGTGCATAAATTTAAATCTATTAGAAAAGCAGTCTATGAGCTCACGATCTCTGATCTGGGTTAAATAAGTATTTTTTTCATACCAAATGACAAATGTGTAGCTAATTTTTAAAAATCCAACCAATTCACACTATTCAGACCGAGCTGAGGATTTTGGCTCAGGCTTATTTTTGCATAGCCATGATGCATGACCATATGTTTTCTTCTGGTCAGGCTTATTCTATCTACTACTGCATGAGGTGTATTTTCATGCATATTAAGGAATAGTTGGTATCTCTGATATGATGTCTGACAGTGATCTATCCAATCCAGTTCAACTTTCCCATGTGTGCAATGGGATCATATAGATCAGATGGGATCAATGTTGATCCAGTTAGATCTAGACTGATTCTGCATTGGTGGGGGTTGAAAAGGGGCGCATGCAGCTTGTGAGATGGTTAACTGCCGAGTTCTGTAGCTAGCATTTGTTTTGAACAGGCAACACCTTGTTCCAGAAGACAATGTCTTAATATAATCACTGCATGGGGTGTTACCCCCCCCCCTCTCCCCCACCCCCGTCATTTATGAGCACTTGGATCTCCCCTCATTGGGCATTGGTCATTTCAACCAGAGGGCCACGGTTCAAGTCCCACCCATGACGTTAATTTCCTTCAGCAAGAAATTCATCCACATTGTGCTGCACTCAACCCAGGTGAGGTGAGTGGGTACCTGGTAGGAATATTTATTCCTTGAAATGCCATGTGTGCTGCTGGACGCCGGGCTAAAGCCATGATAATAATAATGCAAAGTGCCTTGAGCACTCCACAGAGTGGATAAGTGTGCAATATAAATTGCATCTATTATTATTATTATTATTATTATTATTATCATAATAACTCTAGTCTATGCAGTACGCTCTCCCATGTGTAAAGTTTGAATATATTAATGCAGATCAAGTGAGATCATGCTAGATTTGAAATGAACCCATTTGGCCTATTATGACTAAAGTCCTTGATTTGCACTTTGTAACAAGGCTGTGCTCAATGAAAAAAAAGCATTGATATTAAAATTGCTTTAATATTCCAATTTAGAGATTAAGTGCCGTAATAATTTCTGTCTCTCTCTTTCACCATCTATCTATCTATCTATCTTTCAATTCATCCCTCTTGTATATTTCTGTGAGCCCTCTTTTATTTTTTGTAATAATTGATGAAATTTGGAATATCTTTCAGAAAACGTGTTATATCATACAATAAATCAATCAATGAATCGTATGATTTATGATCTATTTCCCCAGTTGCAAGAGCAAAGTGAAATGTTGACTGCCTGTAATGATAAAAATGTAACAACAACAGCAACAACAACATTATTAACTTAAAGATACATGTAGGCAATACATTTCCATACAGAAAGTTACAAAATATGATATTTCCAACATCATAATAAAATACATTCAATTTCATGCCTCTACAATTGTATTGTACATCATACAGTGAGTTTTGTATTTTCATTTTTAATCTAGGTCCAAACAAATGTTCTCCATCACATCAGCAAATTTTTTTTCAAGTCCCCCCCCCAAACGATACACCCCCTCCCAATAACCGAAACCCATAACAACTTCAAATAAACCTTATCCCCAGCTGGTCCAGGACTTCACAGGCTTACGACCAGGTTGTTTTGATTTGAAGTGAATTCACATCAATATGATTTTATGAGGTCGGTCAGGATTTGAAGAAAGTAACTGGTGTTTCACTATCCTGGTTTTCCTTGGTCTTTAATAGGTTTGAGGCCCGATCAGCCCATTCGGGATTTATCTCGAGATTCAATAGCCTTTTTTTTTTTTTTTACTACCCTACGTCAGAAATATTGAGCTGGAGTTATTTGCTGCTCTTCACAATTTTTAGCATGTGATATATAAACCCTGTTTTCATTGGTGCTACACCAAGATAAGAAGGACCTTAAGAACGATGGGTATCAGTTCTCGGTGCAATGATTGATAATCTTAGGCGTATTCAGCATAAGAATTGATACCAGTCGTTCTGAAAGTTGTTCTTAATGTTTTCGTATCTTGGTGAAACGCCGCCCAGATGCACAGTAATTAGAATAGTCCTATCCTCGAGATAACCAAATCCTGCTTTATTATCTCATGTTACTTTGTTGTGAAAATCATCCCAGTGCAAGAATACCAGAGCTGGGTTTGCAATTTGCAAAGCAGTGAAATAATTCTTGAATTAGCTCACTGTTTGCTGAAAAAAGTTTATAGTTTACATAGATCAGAATTATTTCTATAAGGCAAAATTAGCTCAATGCCAGAAAGCCAGAGCTGGGTTTGCAATTTGCAAAGCAGTGAAGCAATTTTGAATTAGCTCACTATTTTCTGAAAAAAGTTTATAGGTTACCTAGATCAGAATTAGTTTGCTAATTCAAACACATCGGATAGTGCAAACAGGGCTCTACAGAAACCACAGCGTTTAATGATTGGAGCCCTACTGATTTAAGGGACAGGTGGCGAGGATCAGAATCCAAACTGAAATATAACTTGCTATGGTTGCAATTTCCGTCCTCCATCATCTTCTGGTTATAATAAAAGGTATATTGGTCCCATGGCTCTCGTTTTCAACACATGTTTTTTATTTCCTTCTACATATGCTTCTCACTGTTTCAGTGTCTGTGATGTAAAGTTTTTATATTCAAACATTGGCAGTGAAAGAAATATGGATTTGTGGAGTTCAATTTGATGTCTGCAAGTTATGGAAGTTTCGTGGGGCCAGTCTGTCTGGGCAGTTGGCTTCGGCCTTGAGATGTTGGAGAGAACTTGGACCTTGTATACTGCCTTCTTTGATATTTTTTTCTGCAGGATTAAAGAGAGATTTTGACTTTTTGTGTTTTCCCATAGCTGAGTTCATTGTAAAGTTCATTAATATAAAATTGCAACAAATACAATATAATTTGGGAGGGTTATAGATACCATTTAATGTGATTAAGTTTAGCAGTAATCAGGACAAACATATATACATGCACATCAAATTTTAATAGGATTTAATCTTGCCAAAAGCTACACAGTGTGGAGATTTTTATTGGGTTTTGAAACATGAATCATCTGGATTAGACAATGGTTTGATGGCTATTCAGACAGAAGTACTCTTGTCCTTGTTTGATGCAATATTATGTATCCCCGATTGGACTGTCAAAGGGGCATCATTCACCCCCCCCCCCAAAAAAAAAAAAAAAAAAAAAAAAATCACTAATATTTTTACCACTAAATAGAATATTCTTCCGGAAAATGTTTCATTGTAGAGAACATTGCATTTCAAGTGAACTGAATATGTGCAACTATTTTACAAATGGACAGAAGCACAGGGGGTAGG